>CAJHQQ010001171.1:110000-111164 GCA_905132885.1 Moricandia moricandioides
TGCCATCATGTCGCTGAAACACTAGAAAAGACTATATGACTTCGAGCAAGTAGAACAGATTGCTAAGAGATCATCTTGAAGTTTGTTTTGACAAGAGCAACAAACAGTACGTATAGTCTCTTTTATTTTGCCTTAATTTTACTTTCGAGACCGCTTTGAATGTGCTTAATAAACGAACAAACAGCTGGAATTCGCGTTTATCGCCTTAGAGAACCTAGACCTCTTCGGTAGTAGCCCTTCTTGTACAACTAGCTTTTGAAATTTTCAAAGCGTGCATGAGAGCTGTCGGCAACGCATCCCATTAGTATCATCATGATAAGCGCTGATATGAGTCTAGCACGCAAGTATAATATATAATACGTGCGTCGTGAACTAATGTCGCAGATAGCGCGTTAGAATGCGCTCCTCGACTGGTATTAGATCATCTTATAAAGAAGAACAGGAAGTTGTGCAGCGCGCATAAATATGCTTAAAGTGCTGAAAGCTATGTTGCTATGACAGTGAGACTATATGAGAATTCACTACCAGTTGTGTTTTATATCGTTTTCGTGTCTGCTATCTCAGAGCATTCTCCGGGAGTTGGATCAGTTTCTAGTGCTAATAGTGTACTCGCGTCATCTATAGAGGTACATATTTTTTTTATATGTCCTTCCTTCGGTCTAGCTTGGTCGAAATTCTACCTATCGGTCTTCGCAGATGATTTATTTCTACCATTACTTTTCTGCTTCTTCTTCAGATATCTATCTCGTTTTTTAATCGTTGTAGTTACTTAGCTGTGGTTTGTAGTTAGCTTTACTATCTCATATCTGTCCGAGGTTATTATTTCTCTGACGACACGTTTATTCTTTTACCATGAGTCTCGTGAACACATGTCTTGCACAATGTGAGACTGTTCATTATCATTCTCTGAGTCTAACTATCGCTCATATAGCATGAGAGCTTCTATTCCCTTTGCTATTGACCTATTACCTTACATACGCATAATATATTAAGGAACATTAAATCTCACATTCATTTTTGCGGCCTTGATTTCACGAAAAACAAGTGAAGCCGAATGTGAAGCCTAGGTGTATGTAGCTTCTGTTGGCAGCAGCACTTTGTTCAAGTGCTGTTCAATTGTTTTTTTTTAATTCTTCCTGCGTCAGAATCCCCCTATTCTCTCTC
>CAJHQQ010001172.1:0-111142 GCA_905132885.1 Moricandia moricandioides
CTAGTCTTTGATCCGCGCGCCCGCACGGATGTTTGTTGTTCATAATTATGTCTTTCACTTTAAATGATTTACATAAACATAATTGTTTTTGTTCTTGTTATAGATTCATTCATAAGTTATTGAGTGTTAACATATTTGTATTTTGTTCAATATGTTTAGGGTTCATTTTTAAATTATGAGATTGTGTTTTATTTTACTATGTTTATATTCATTTTATTTGGTAAAGTAAACACTAAAGCATAAAATATTGAAGTTTTAAGTATATCTGTGAGTTTTATAAAATTGAACTATAAATATAAATATATTCATATTTATAAATATATAACATAATATAGTGACTCTTAATAAGAAAAGATGGATCAGCTTGAAATCCATATTTTGAAAAAGATTGGGTCTATATATTGTGCTAATATTAAATTTATTGGTATGTTTAATTAAAGAATAATCATTTAGTAATATAAATAATTAGCGTAGGAAAAAAGCAATTAGATCAACATTAATAAAGAAGGAGACAGAGCAATCTATCTATTTTATAAAAACATGAGTGAATTTTATTTGACATAAAACTTAATAAAAAAGATAAATTTATTAATACATAAACATACTAATTGGGTTTTTAGTTTATAAATAACTGCATCTAAAATGGTTAATTTAATTTAAAATTACTAATTGAAAAATATGTTATATAACATATAATTTTGATTAATTATTTATCCAACTACAATATGAGCAACCAATAAATTATAGACAATTAAAAATATCAGTCTATTATAAATGTTATATAATACAAATAAAAAAACACACAACCATATAAATTTTAACATATAATTTTCTCTCATTTTAATCATTTATATTGCATATTAGATGTATCTATTGTATTTGCACGCATAATTGTATATAAAAGGGTTACAGTGCACACTTGAGAAGTTTGGATCAAAACTGTGAAGTTATTCCTAAGAATTAGCAGTATTGGAGAAAACAAAAAAAAACGGAAATTCAGGTACCAAAGTTGCAAAATAAGAATATTTTCTGGGTTTACATGCACAATTAAAAGATTCAGGGTTGACTTGGAGGGATATTTCTGCAGTTTACAAAGCCTTGGTCCTAGCTTAAAATAATCAGAAATGTGAGGGATCTAAAGGGCAAATACATAGAAGCCAGCCATTGGAATGGATTAAGTTTTCTCTTTGCCGGATCTGAGCTTGACGACACCGAAGGCCATGACAACGAAGGCCACGACAGAGTAGAGTCACGGAAGGGAGAGGTCGTGGACTTTAGACGCGTCATGTAGCAAAGTGGTAGAGATGGAGACCGGAGGCCATGGAGGAAAAGCCACAGTGGCTAGGTGAGCACGGTCGCAGAGCACAATAAGTCGACGACGGTGAGACCAGGAGCCACTTCGGAAAGCCTTCACGGAGTTGCGATTTGGAGAAGACAGAATCGATATCTCATTTTAAAAATGATAAAACGACTGTGTTTTGTTCAGTGGCATTAGACTGTAAATTTTAGAAAAAGCTAGGATTAAGTTTTATTTGTACTTCAGTTTTAATAGTTTAGATAGTTATCTTTAATTAAATAATTAATTAATTATATATTATTTGCCTCTCTCTTAGTATAAAGCTATATGGTAGGCGGCAAAGAAATAAAATAAACTATTTGGTGATCAAATCCGTTAATCAGATATTTCTTTTTACAAGTATTTATCTTCTCTTTGTCATCTCAGAGCTATTTTGTTGTCAATTGTCTCAATACTTTATTAAATAAAATATAATTATGGGAATGTGCTGATGTCGACGGGGATATATGATTATCGTGGATTTTAAATAATTAATTCATCTTTTGTGAAACATTGTATTATTTCTTTTGCAAAAAAAACATTGTACTATTATTTACCCATTTACAATTACAATTGTTTTTTCCTGTTTTTTTTTTCGTTTTTTTGGAAATCATAAATCCACTGTTAGACGCCTCCTGTGGCAGTGGCGCACAGTTCAGGACAAACACAAAAAACTAATTACAAAAATTAAAAGTAATAGTGAAACCAAAGATCAAGGTCCAATCGCTCAAACCAATATCAGATGACCCGTCATTCCATTTACCAATATTTGATTTGGACAAGAGCCTATAAAGATGGTGTAACACAACCTAATCAGATAATCTCTGGATACCTATTTCTATGAAAACACATTCTCCTTGCAACTACATTCTTTATATACTTTTTATTTCCCGGATTTAAAAAATAATTTAACCTTTGAGTAAATTCTCACAAATTATGTGTGCCAAAGAAAACAAATTACCACTCTTGTTTTAGTTTTAGTGTTAAACTGCTAAGAGACATGATTAGGACTCAAGTAATCATCGTTTTGTATAAAGTGAAAGCATAATTATTGCTGGTTTTACATCGTGATTACTAGGTTTAGATAACAAAGTGTCATGTTCGTATTGTTATTGGTCAATATTTCTTCTGTTTCACTGTAAATGATGTTTTATGAGTTTATTATTATTATTGGTCAATCTTCTATTTTATTTTAAGTGATGTTTAATGAAATTTTATGGAAAAAGTTAATATCATTTGTATTTGTGTCTGTTTGTATTATGTAGTATAATTTTTATTAGTTAATTTAGATCAACGAAGAGATCTCATGGCTGGTTCGGTAAAGGACTAAAGGTTTACAAATAAACTGATCATAATGTTTTGAGGTACTAAGTTAAGTATATATGTGTACAAATAAAAGCTTGTATAGAAGAAATCAAACCTCAGTTGAAGTTAAGAGATAAGAGGACTAATGAGGCTAAGGATCTTGGTATGCACTGTCCAAGTTATTGTAAAACTGGTAACTTGTAATTGAATAGAATAATAGTTAACACCTAAGAAGCCACAAAACACAGAGAGTTAACTCCATATAAAATATAGAGGTCAAGACTATTTAATTACTGAATCCAAGTGTATGCCCCTAACTTTTGCATTTGATATGGCAGCTTCATGGTTTGGATGAGGCCATTGACAAGAGAAGTGGATGTTGACCGCCATGTCAAGAAGAATGGAGAGGAACAAATGGATCGTTCAGTGATCGTTGCTCTCATTCTCGTAACGATTCTCGTCATTTCATTAACATTTTCTCACTAATATACTCAACACTTTGTGTATAAAGATTATGATAAATTCCCTTGTAATGGCTTGAATCTCTTACTCTCCCCACTTGTATGACCCAAAATGTGTTCTGATATGTTTACATATAACTTTTCTTTTGGTCACAACATAACTATTAGAAGAGGTACATGCATCTCTAAAAAATTACGCTACTGCTTGCAACAGCCATTGTTCAAATGTACAACATAACACAAAGAAGAGTAGATAGTAGATTGTTTGTTTTTTTACTTAGACTCTTAGAGTGTGTGACTGCCTAGATCTTTACTTAGATGACCTTCTTCTCGAAAAAGGTCTTCATGTGTAAAAATCTAATTTAACATTTTAACATCTCCCAAGGTTGGCAGCCAAAGAGATTGAATCTTTACCAAAAAAGTAAATAAATTGAAGCTAAAAGACATTCTTAGAGAAGAGACAAATCTTGAGACAGTTTCCATAATGGGCCGAGTTTCGCATCCAGAGGCTTCAAGAGCTTCCACGGCCTCCAGACTAAGACCGATAAGCAGTCATCATTGTATCAACAACCACCACACCACAAGAAGTGGACCTTCCCATACCCTCGAAGACCATCTCCATAACTCAAAATCTTTACTCTATGCTCAAACAAGCCTTCCACAAACGTCAACCCTATCGTTGACCCTATATATATCAACAAAACAACCTGAGTCTGAGTCTGAGTCTTTAACCAATGAACTGTTAAAACGTAAAGGGGACAGAAGGAAAAGAACTCAGTAAGCTGCCACAGAGGATCACAATAGTAGACTTGGGCCTTCGGTCCATTTTTTTATTTTTCTCTTTTGTGTTTAGAAACCTATATGATTCATGAAATAAGCATTCTCCACGCAAGCAAAGTTAAGCGCTTTTCCTACTGGTTAATTCAAGGCCTAGTAGGTGTCCTGACAAGAACCACGATTATGAGCCTAAAATGAAAACTAATCTGACTACACATTTACAAATCTTACGGATGAGCAGCAAAATGGCCAATAATAGCCACTTAATGAAACATTTTTCTAAATTCCGCATCACATGAATATTTGTCTTGGCCTCATCAGAAGATATTATCCTCATCATCATAAGCTATGCCTCATGAGTCATATAACATATGTGATATTATGTCTTTATATTTTGAAGTTGTGTGATTTGTATCTTCACACTAAATACACTAAATAACTAGTCTTTGACCCGCGCGCCCGCGCGGATGTTATTTTTATTAATGTTAAATATTTTAAGCAATTTGTTTGATATAACTGTATATATGAATGAAACTTAATATTCGATATCTGTTATCCGATCTGGAATCCCATCCGCTTTAAAAAACGGATATTCGGGGATCCTGATAGTGATTTTACGGTACGAATTCGGATAGTAAAATTTAGGTCTGAATATCTGGATCTGGATATTAAATATTTAAAATTTAATTATAGTTATATATGTATATTATATATATTTTTATATAAAATAACTAAAATTTTAATTTTAAATTTGAATGCTTTTAAAGTTTTTTAAAATAATAATTTTAAATAGACTCATAGATGGTTAATATTTAGGTTTTTAATTAAAAACATGTCTAAATATCCGCGTGTATTCGGATTTTAGTCCGAATATCGTAACCCCGAATATCCAGATCCGGATAACAATTTTACGAATCCGACGAATGCATATCCAAATCCATATATCCTAAAATACCTCGGAAATTCGATATGTCCTAGACATAACTGTGTATATGTATTATATGGTATTTAAAAATTTTAAATTTTAAATTTATAAATTACATAAATTATTCTTATTAAATATATCGTACAAATGAATAATACATTGTATTTTTTTGTATATATAACCATTTATAATAAATATTAGTATGTATTTTAGTTACTAAATTGTTATGGAAAATTACATGATTTTGTTATTTTAAATGAATAAGTTCAAATTATATCGAAAATTATTGACATTATTAGCTTTTTTATAGTTCAAATATAGTTGGTTAACTTATATGAATATGAATAAAAAATAAAACTAATTTAATTCTATATATATATATAAACACATATACATTTTTCAATGATAAATGTTGTTAATGGGCTTAGTCCAAATTTAATTTTTCCTTGTTAATAATCAATGTTTAGATGTTTGGATGCAAGAATAATATCAGTGGCATTTTTTGTAAATATTAGGTAAAATTAAGGGTTATTTATTATTTGTACTTCAGTTTTAATAGATTAGATTTAATTATATATATATATATATGTATAAATACATATACATTTTTTTATTAAATCTCCAATTTTAATGAGAAATGTTGTTAATGGGCTTAGCCTAAATTTTTTTTTCTTGTTAATAATCAAGGTTTAGATGTTTGGATGCAAGGATAGTATCAATGGCATTTCTTGTAAATTTTAAGTAAAATCAAGGGTTATTTTAAATTTGTACTTCACTTTTAATAGGATAGATTGTACTCAAGAGAGTTATAACATAAAACAATAAATATACACCATAAAAACGTGATATAAAAAACATTTTATTTTTCTATTTTTTATCTTGTTTAGGATTCATAACCCTCATTGTTTATAAGTTACACGTTCTTGGTAATCGTCATAAAATTTGATTTCCCCCTCTTCTGTCTAACTTTACTGGAACGTTCCTTCGCATCTTTTAGTAATCAAATAATCGGATTCAAGAAACGTGTGTCCAGTCTGAACTCAGCGTGTGTAGTTCTTGATAAAATGTAGTAAACAATTACTTAATCGTCCAATTAAGGAGTGCTAATGACGCTATTAGATAAGAGCAGGGAGTAATTAGTGACATCGAATAACACTATTTAATTATAACTACGCCGTGGCGCGTGGGTGTATGCCCTCCACAATGCTTATCCCCAACGACTTTGAACGACACGTCATCAAGAACAGACAAAGTGGACCTCCTAGCCCTTCTTGTGTGCCACGTTTCCTTTCCAAAATATGACAAAGAAAGGTCACACTCTTTTGTTCTTTCATTTTCGTGTCTAAAATACAAATTCTCTAGTACTTTTTTTTTTTTTTTTTTTTTTTTTTTTTTTGATTAACCTGGGGGTATCCCAGGCCCATGGAGAGGCCCAGACTAATCCCCAAGGGGAGGTGCAGCCCACGGATAGACCCTCTCTCCGGGTATTCAAATGGGCCCTAAAGCATGGGCCCATATCCGTGTAAGGTGACCAGGATAATTGTGACTTAATTTCTCGCAGCAGGTAGATCGAACCTGAAACGTGTTGGCGTCCCAGTCCCGTCTCCTTACCACTCGACCACAATCACCTGGTCAATTCTCTAGTACTTCATCTTTGGACTCATATAATTATCGGCTTTGTTTCTGAAAACAAATATTATTGTATTATAATTAATTATCTAGAATTTTAACAGTCACAAGTTTTTTTCAGCTGTCACATTATACAAGATTGAACGGGATAAATATGTTAACCTGATCTGCTTTTAATCAACAACAAAAAGGATAGCCCATCTACTTTTAGATATAAATTCAATAAATTATAGTTTTCAAATATGATTTACGATCTTGGTTTTTGTCAAACAAAAAGTATAGTATTAATTAAATTTTAGAGTCAGTTTAATATTTTGAACTAGACGGAATCAAAGTAATTCACAAGAAACGAAAGTAAAATAAATACGAAAGTATGTATGTAGTATGCATGCAATGCAATATGGAAGCCTATATTCCCCCATAAAGTTGGGTGTTGATGTATCTTTTGTCATTACATAAACTATGTAGTGCAGATAATAATAAATAACGTTGTACATGACTTTTGATTGTGGGCTTCAATATAATATGGATAGGGTAGACAAAGATAGGATCTGAAAACAATGAAGAACGAATATTTGGGGAAATAGAACAAAGGAATATACTTCTGTATGAAGTGGAGATTCGCCTAAATACTAATACTAGAGCCCATACAATACAACCAAACAAATCAGTGGTCAAGCACACTCAAATTATATGTCATATCTTTTCTACGAAGAAGACCCTTTACAATATATGTTCCATAAAAGTAACTACTGAATTATTACCATATAAAATAATGATTTACGGTCAAATAATTCTTTTAATTTGTAGATCACACGCTTACCATGAAAAAAACATTGAGTTAAAACATTATTTAACTCAAATTCTTTTGCTGTTTAACCGTGACTGCTCTCTCGATGACCATTTCATTTTTAATATAATCCCAATATTATATGGAAGAAAAGCAAAATAGGCGACTAGAGATAATGGATAGGACATTCTAAAGAAAAAATTAGTTAATTATTTAAATGGCAATGTACCAACCAATAAGAAAGAAGTGACGCACACTAAACGACATAAAGCTCAAGCATATAAACCCCAATCTTCTCAGCTCCTAAAACATTTCATAACCCTTGGAAACATCGAACACTGTTTCAGTAGATTCTTCTAAAAGCATGGAACTAATGTCCAATTCTACTACACTCCCTCCAGGTTTCCGGTTTCATCCTACCGATGAAGAGCTCATCGTTCACTATCTCAGAAACCAGACCATGTCTAAGCCATGCCCTGTCTCCATCATCCCGGAAGTAGATATCTACAAGTTCGACCCATGGCAGTTACCCGGTTCGACCCGTTTATTTTTTTTTCAGTTACATATGTTAATGTTTCTGGCCTTGTCGTTGGTGTTAACTCCTTTTCTTGGTGGATATGAACAGAGAAAACAGAGTTTGGTGAAAATGAATGGTATTTCTTCAGTCCTAGAGACCGAAAGTATCCGAACGGGGTCAGGCCAAACCGGGCTGCTGTTTCCGGTTATTGGAAAGCAACCGGTACAGACAAAACAATTCACAGTGGTTCGAGTAACGTGGGTGTCAAGAAAGCTCTCGTTTTCTACAAAGGCCGACCTCCCAAAGGGATCAAAACTGATTGGATCATGCATGAGTACCGTCTCCACGATTCACGTAAAGCATCGACCAAACGTAATGGTTCGATGAGGGTAAGCAGAGAAACCAAAACTACAACAACTCATGTGTTCATTTTTATAGATTGTGTACTAAAAATGTTCTTTGTCTTTTTGCAGTTAGATGAATGGGTGCTATGTAGGATATACAAGAAGAGAGGAGCAGGGAAGCTTCTAGATGAGAAAGAGGGTTTCATGGATGAAGTACAAATAAATGAGACGTTAGCAGCTGTTACGAACGAAGCAGAGAGAAGCAATGAGGATGAGATAATGATGATGACGTCGACAAAACTTCCAAGAACGTGTTCGCTTGCGCATTTGGATTACATGGGACCCATCTCTCACATTTTAACACCGTTCGATCTTCATCAGCCTGATATGGAAGGCATGATGAACGAGTCTGGATGGTTCGGAGATCTACAGTTTAACCAAGACGAGATCTTGAACCATCATCTTCAGGCTAGTATGTTCCAATTTTAGTGATGAAATTAGTAAAAAGAACAAACAAAAGATGAAAAATGGAGAAAAGAGATGTGCTTGAAAATTGTAAAATACTCTTTCCTTTTATATTAAATGTTATTTTAGGTTTATTTTCTTTATTTCAAAATAAGTGTTATTCTATAATTTCAACAAGGCTTTGACCCGCGCGCCCGCGCGGATGTTATTTTTATGAATGTCAAATATTTTAAGCAATTTGTTTGATATAACTGTATATATGAATGAAACTTAATATTCGATATCTGTTATCCGATCTGGAATCCCATCCGCTTTAAAAAACGGATATTCGGGGATCCTGATAGTGATTTTACGGTACGAATTCGGATAGTAAAATTTAGGTCTGAATATCTGGATCTGGATATTAAATATTTAAAATTTAATTATAGTTATATATGTATATTATATATATTTTTATATAAAATAACTAAAATTTTAATTTTAAATTTGAATGCTTTTAAAGTTTTTTAAAATAATAATTTTAAATAGACTCATAGATGGTTAATATTTAGGTTTTTAATTAAAAACATGTCTAAATATCCGCGTGTATTCGGATTTTAGTCCGAATATCGTAACCCCGAATATCCAGATCCGGATAACAATTTTACGAATCCGACGAATGCATATCTGAATCCATATATCCTAAAATACCTCGGAAATTCGATATGTCCTAGACATAACTGTGTATATGTATTATATGGTGATTAAAAATTTTAAATTTATAAATTACATAAATTATTCTTATTAGATATATTGTACAAATGAATAATACATTGTATTTGTTTGTATATATAATCATTTATAATAAATATTAGTATGTATTTTAGTTACTAAATTGTTATAAAAAATTACATGATTTTGTTATTTTAAATGAATAAGTTCAAATTATATAGAAAATTATTGACATTATTAGTTATTTTATAGTTCAAATATAGTTGGTTAGCTTATATGAATATGAATAAAAAAACTAATTTAATTTTATATATATATATAAACACATATACATTTTTCAATGATAAATGTTGTTAATGGGCTTAGCCCAAATTTATTTTTTTCTTGTTAATAATCAATGTTTGGATGCAAAGATAATATCAGTGGCATTTCTTGTAAATATTAGGTAAAATCAATGGTTATTTCTTATTTGTACTTCAATTTTAATAGATTAGATGTAATTTTGTACATTAAATTTATATTTTATCCATTTTGAATAACTAATAAATTTTTATTTAAATCATTTTCATTTAAATAGACATGCATTAAATAATGATATATTAATTTATTATACAATATTTTTAAACTTTGTAAACAATGTCAAAGTGACAATTATAATGAAACAGAAGGTATTAATTAGTAAAGAGTGTAAAGACCCATATATGAATGTGAAATGAAAACATGTTTAATTATAAAACTAAGCTGTTTCAGCATATGATAGGCGGGGAGTCATGGAGTTTATTTACATTATACTAACTAATAAACAAAAAGGATATAAAGAGATATTGAGATTAGGTTAGCTTAGAACGACAAAAGTCGATGACGTGTGGAGGGAGGAACCTAAGTACGCCAGATGCAATGCATTTTGATTCGTACTTATCTTGGTCGTTTATTTAGACAACGAATGTTACTCGTCATCATCGTACTTTAAACCGCACACTTTGATACGGTCTGCGCAGACTCAAACCTATAGTGGATAGAAAGGAACTTGTCAATACATAAAGAATTAAGAATGTGGGGCGGCCTTTTGGCTGATTTCAGTTTTGACCGGTTTTTGGTGTACCCAAAATACAGTTTACGAAAACCAAAAGACCAAGCCTCGATTTAGAGAGAACACACTTTACAAGTGAACCATTACTACAAAACAAAAGATTGTTAGTTAGTAGTAGTCTGCTCACAAAACTTTGGCTGATCACGAATATATATAAAAACTCCATGAATTTTTAGTCTTTACTATTAAAATTCATAGCGGTCGTGCAAATAATGTAGATGTGGATGGTTCAGTACTGTAGTGTTTATAGAGTATAGTCTCAAGCTCTTCACCATCCTTTGCCAAGCTTCTTTCAAAGACCAGCTAGTAGGTATGCAGGTAAGAACTCTGACCTCATCAGGCATACTGTGAACTTTAACTAACTCTCTTTTCTTATATCCTTTTGGCTTCAGGAATTCTTGATGAGGACTCCATATGTAAAGTAGGATTCGGTGTGGAAATAAGGACATTGGCTCCAGAGTTACCAGATAAGCGCTACGCTAAGGTTCGAAGTGCAAATATAACCTTGACTAAATATTAGGATATCTCTGATACCATGTTAAATTCAGGTTTTTTTATGTGGATTGGACCTGACCCTTTTATATATTACTTAATATTCCATTGAATTTTCGATGTGAGATGCTTTATCTCTAATACTAAATCTGAGGTATCACAACTATGCGGTTGACCCGGCTTCACTTCCTGGAGATGTGACACATGTCAATCTAAATGATGGAAGTTGTGCGGGTCTATGTTTCCCGGCGATGAATATCATGTCTCTCCTCCAGTACCACCCTGAACCCTCCCCAGGGCCTCACGACTCTGATAACGGTAACTTCCCTTTCATTTTTTTCAGACAGTTTATCCAAAACTCAGTGAAAGGCATTTCAGTTATAGTTGTATTGAAAAAATCACTAGAGTACTGAATGTGTAATTTTTTTTTGTCTGTGATTTGCAGCATTCAGAGAGTTCATAGTGCTTATGAAGAGACCGATATAGAGCTCTTGATCAATGGGAAGTAAGCAACTCATTCTTTGTTCTTTACTATTTGCCGTTTTAACCATATCACACTTAAGTTAGACAAGTGTTTTTGTTAGTGTCACATTTGAGTGAATTTTTTTGGGCTACGACTTGTCGAATTATTAAGTTGTATACAACAACGAATACGAATACAAATTTGCATATAATAATAACGAAAAAAGGAAAAGAAAGCATATTAATCATTTTTGAGAAAAGAGACTTTATGCTCCTTTAAGCTTTTTTTTTGTGTGATAGCAGTGGTTGGATTCTTGATCTTTAATTCAAGAATGAAAGTGAAAATGCTCTGCTTTTTTTTCTTTTTCTTTAGTTTCTTATTCCATTTTTTATCTTTTATCTTAATTTCACCTAATCCATTTACACTAAATATCAAATAAGTTTTTTTTTTTTTTTTAATTTCAAAAAAATAGTGGAGGAAAAAAAAGATGAGGGCATATGTCCCCGTAGTTAAATCCCTTCTTCGTAGATGCTGAGATTCGAACCTATGGGCAGATGCACTTGGAGAGTTACGGGAACACATGCCCCATCTTTTTTTATTTTCCTGTCTTAATATTGTTCTAAATCTGTTACATCTGCCGCTTCCCGAACCTGACACCTCTATCCTTAGGGAAGAAGGTTTTACCAGCTCCGGGTAACTAAATACCAAATAGTTGCATGCCAATAATCTAAATGTTCTCTCCTGCATTTACCAGAGAGGATAAGTGGACTTGTGTATATGTTAATCTGTTGGAATCATGGGCAAGAACGTAACTATAAGTACGTGTGTTTTATACCAACGTGGATGATAGACACGGGAGATATTAAGATAAAAGTTTATATATGTTGCAACTTTAGCACAAAAATGGAGACAAACATTTACAACTTCATATAGACTACTGTTTGTTTACAAGAGATACTCTATTCATAGTTTGAAACAACAAATGGTCTACAAAGCTTTACCTTCTTTCGCAAGGTAACAATTAGCTTAATCAAATCTCTTAGTTCATGACTATTTGTCTATATATATACTATATCAGTGTTTGATTATTGTTGCATGCTCTCCCTGAAGTTCATAGATCTAGACATCGCTGCAGGGTTTGCTTGTAGATTGATGGACGTTTCAGGGACCAAGCTTCTTCTGTTACTAC
Organism: Moricandia moricandioides; assembly: GCA_905132885.1. Taxonomy (NCBI): domain Eukaryota; kingdom Viridiplantae; phylum Streptophyta; class Magnoliopsida; order Brassicales; family Brassicaceae; genus Moricandia; species Moricandia moricandioides. The sequence continues at coordinate 12,495 of CAJHQQ010001172.1, forward strand.
CCTTTGTTTCAAATCCATTGAACAGACTGAATCCTTCTGTTTTCTTCTCTGGTTTTGTCGACCACACCGCGGTCTTATTAGCTTCCCTAATGCTAAGAGATTCTGAAACCAGTCTTGTTGTTGTTATAGTAGTAGCATCTTTCATTCCTCCTTCAGTTTGATCCCTTGATCGTTTCCCTAAACATGGTGGACTCTCTGAGGAAGGCCACATAGGAACCGTGCAGCCCCAATAGAAAGGGATAGGGTAGAAATTAGCATTAGGACCCGTTGAACTCCATTGGTAAGGCCAAGGGGAAGAACTATTCGAAAACATTACTTGCGGAGGAAGAAACCCTTGATGTGTTTTGTGTTGTTGAGAAGCTGAATCAGCTGATATCTTTATATCTCCTAGTTGATGCTTACTAGTCTCTGTTACCGATGATTCTGAAGAACCAAAACTGAGGATCGTTCTCGAGTTATTGTTATCATAATCCTCAGAAGTGACCTGCAAGTAATGGTTCGAAGAAGGCCATCCTTTGTTCTTGCGGCGACCTGAGCCTACGGGGACGTTTCTCATGGATCCACCAGCTGTCCAGTACCTCTGACAGTTCCTGCAGAAGTAACGTGGCTGGCTCACGTTGTAGTTGTTGTAGTAACAGAACTTGGTGTTTGCGCTTTCGCACCTCGGACATGGAAGTATCTTGTCCGGTTTCTTGAGAGTTGTTGGTTTATCAGCTGCTGATGTACTTGTTGTTGTGATCTCACTCTGTTGATCGGTGTTGATCTTGGAGCTTCTTGGTGATGAAATCTCAAATGCTGCTTTTGGCTGTTCGTCAAGATGGGGTAATATGTAAGGATCCTTGAATCTGCTATTTTCTTGCTCGTTTTTATCAGTGAGAACCTGAGAATTTGCAGAATTTTGATTAGGGTTTAGCAAGAGCCATGTGTTAGTGATATAAACAGTCTAGGAATTAACTAACTCTTAGCTTTAATTAGTAATGAATGCATGGTAAATATGGCTACTCTTGAAAGTTAACCATAGAATCTCAGTATTTTATTGGAACTATCAGGAGGTTCTAGTCTGAAACTCCGTAATCCCTTAACTTCTTGATATTTTAGATACTATAAATAATAACAAAATATTCGATAATTTTGTATTTAAAATAAATAGTGATCTATATGTAGATTTTAGATTTTAAAATTTTGGAGATCCAAAACCAATGTTACATCTAGAACGGACTATGTTCGTATGTCCGAAACCACTACATCTAATATCAAATTTGTTCCAAATGTCACTAGATCATATGATCTCTAAGCTTATCATGTTGAGATAACAAAACTTGATTCAAATCTCAATTCCTTATAAGTTAAATTAACACAAAACAGAATAAAGAAAAAGGACAAGAACTCGCGTGACATACCCTGTCTGGTCCAATAGAGGGAGAACAAGAAGACGAGGAAGAGGAAGAAGCTTCCTTGGTCTGAACGTTATCACCGTGAGCTGGGGACAACGGCGACGGATCATAATCACTCACAGCTACGAGAGATGTAATTGTCCTACCAAACAACTTTATCTCCGTATCTCTAGATTTAGACATCTTTTCAAGTGAAGCAATCGAGTTCCTCTAGAAATATGGTTGGTCTGAATCGTTTTCTCTGTTTAGTTATCAGATCAAAGGAATAAAAAAAAGACCGTATGAAGAGAATACAAGGGGCTGAGGTTTGGTATTAAAGACGATAGTGCGTAGGAAAGAGAGAGACCTGTGAAAATTTGAGAGCCACATGTTGTTTTACAAAGTGGGCTTTTGAAGATCTTTTTCACGCTCTTTTTGATTCCCCGTTCTAGTGCCGCTTAAAAGATTTGCCACGTCGGATTTCTTATTTATTTATTTATAATTATTAAATGAAAAGGAGAAACACTTGGTTCTTGGTGTCTGGAAAATTTTAACAGAAATTACATTTTATAGCCATAAAAAACCCACATTTGTTAAAATAACCAAAAGAAAGAATGATTGCTGGTTACCTAAACTATGCATATTAAATTAATGTATATATTATGCATAACAACATCCTTTAACTTAATGATGTTATGTAATTAACATTAGAAACTTAATTTTATTAATTCAAAAAGTAGCTTGAACTTCAAATATATTAACTAAGTTTAATTTTTCGTTAATCAATTAAAATATGACCTATCCAAACATAAATTTATTAAAATTTAACTTTTTTCGACAAAGTATAAAATTAGAAAAATTGGTTAAATTAAATTCTGTTGGATTGAATTTTAGTTGATGAATGAAAGAATTAAACGGAGTTAACGTCTCAGACATCTACGTCACTTTTTAGATTAATGAAATTAAACTTGTGATGTTAATTAGATAATCATTAAGTTGAAAGATGTTGTCATGCATAATATATATTTTGTATAACTAGATATACATTAGATTAATTTGTATGACTAGTCATGTGGTGGTCAATACTTCATGTAGTTAATAATTATTTTTCTTTACCAAAATCTCTCTCTTCCTATCTCTTTCCTCTTATCTCTACAAAACATTTTTTTTATTACACAAATAAACCCAAATTTTAATGATATAAACGCGTCGAAAATAGAAACCTACGCAAATGGTAAAAGTCAGATGTAAGTACATGAAGAGTCATACTAATAAACAAAAAGATTTGAAGTAAAGGGTTTACACTATTATCCGTATTGTCTGCTTGGTTGTTAGTACTTAGTTCAAGTTCATATTAGTAAACCAAACTCGATGTTATAAATATATTATTGACGTATGTATGCATAGTCTTGGTCAACTATTTTTTTCGTACAAACGCATCACTACAAATGTTAATTCTCTTTTTTATAGATTACACATTTATAGATTACAAGATGCGGATGTAATCCGACAAGGCATAACCTGTCAGTGCCAAGCTGTGTAACCATGTGACATAGACCCCACGTCGACTCCAAAACATCCTACATTCTCAGCCAACGTCAGCTGTAATAAAGCACGTGCGGATCGGTCCATCTTTAAAAAAGGTTCGTCTGCCAGAATCTTGATGTTAGTCGCGTATGTGACCAATAAACATACAACACGTGTCCGAATGAAGAGGAACATAGTTGATGTGTAGTGTCTTGTATGCAGTAGCGTATCCAAGAGATGCATGGTTGTGCTCTTTAAGAGTAGTAGAAAGTAAAGTAATAAAATAATAAAAATTTGTTGAAAAGTTGTGGTAGTCAGAGAAACTATGCTCTGGTAGTGACTGACACATGGAATTTCCAGGTAATGAGATAAGACTGGACCATATCCTTTTCTCTTATCCCATTAACTCTTTTCGATCGTTTTGTCTCTTCCTTTGACAATGTTTATGTGTGTTTTCAAACTTCTACTACTCCGTGCAGCTTTCCAATGTGAAGTGAGGAAAAAAAGCACATGAGATCATTAGTTCAACTAAAAAGTATTTCGATCATTATATCAGAGATTTCTGATTAACAATTAGAACTAAATGAATATTACATGTTGTGGTTTTGGATTTAAAAAGATTAGGATTTGAAAGTATCAGAGATTTGGCTCGAATCTTCTAATAATTCAAAAGAAGAAAAAGCATAAACAAATTAGTGACCGACGAAAATGATTGACATTATGAAAATGCATTACATTTGTTTAATTCCAAGGTCCAGTGTTTTCATATAATTGTGAAAACGACTGTACTTTAGTTTAAAAACAAGACGATGATTTGAAAACTATGCTACAATAGAAAACCTTGACCTGGAGAAGTAAAATTGATTTATAGTCTTTTCTCAATTCCATCAAGTTGTTCCGAACTAAATAGGGCTCTAATCTGCCAGTTTCGTGTTGAGGCCCATTCAAGCTTGAAGAGGAGTCTTTGGAGTCCTCTCAATACATCCTCTCGTTTAATTTACCAAATTTCAAATAAAACCACCTTTAGAATATTTTCAAAAGTAACGGGACCAATTCCAAGAGGCGTCCTTGTCCTGGTGTCTTGTCAAACTCATAAAATGAAAAGTCTAGGCAAAAAATGAATCCGGTGTAGTGCCATGACAGAAAACTAAAGCCACAAGTGCGAGTTAGCCTCCTTACATGACACATCTTAAGCGAGGAACAACCAACCCCAAAAAAATCCAAGGAATCAAAGCTCACGGTCCCCTCCAAAAGCAACATTTAAAATTTTGGGCACATACTTAGCCTTTTTCCAGCCAAATGTTTATTTTTACAATAATTTCTGATTTTTCAGTGTATTTGTAAACTCTGATCAGGAATGTGCTTCCATCGTATTCTCAACAGTGCTGAAAATAAAATCGTAAGAATATTTTCTTTAAATTCGTATGACTTTTTTCCTTCCAAAAATTCTTAAAAAAAAAAAAAGTAAAGCATTGTGTTTTTTGTGTGTTAAGTTACCAAAATGATGGTTTCCTACTTTGATATTTTGCCACAGATAATACTGCATAATGTGTTCAAGTATACAATAAAAAAAACTTACAAAAATGCAGATGCGAGAATACCTGAGAGATCCCAATGTTAGCCAAAAGAAAAAAAGAAAAAAAAAGAGAATACCTGAGAGATTCCTTTGAAGTGGACTACAGAACTTCAAGATATAGTGTTGGGATGCCATATCTTTTTACCCCATTATATCTTGTTGTGGACATTTATGGACCATGCGCACATATATATATATATATTTGGTCGACACCATGCATGGAGTTGTTACATAATTCAATTATTTTAACTGTTTTCACTTTAAAAGATTTTATTATATTAATCCAATAATTATACGAAATCTGACTGGATTCACTATAAAAGAAATAAGGCAGATGAAGGGCTTGTTTTCTAAAAGATTAGTATTAAGATATATTGTAATTATACAATAGTTATGGACTAAGATTGTAAATATTCCTTAATAGTTTTAGGGTTTTGTATATATAGTTTAGAGACTAATTTGTAAAGGTAACAAGAAATAATACAGAGAAATTTCAGATCTTTTATGGTATCAGAGCCAAGATTGAATTTCTTGTTCATTGTTCGCGGAAAGCGATTATTGACTTCGGTTACTGTTCACGACGGCACTGTTCACGGCGTTACTGTTCATGGCGTTACTGTTCACGGAGTTACTGTTCACGGAGTTACTGTTCACGGAGTTACTGTTCATCGGTTACTGTTCACCGGTTACTGTTCACCGATTTTGGATTTGTTGATTTTGAGATTTGTGAATCGATCTCGAGATTGTTTGGGTCTGTTGAGTGTTTGTTTGGTTAGTGGATGATGGAAGAGAAGATTTTTGATAATAATAGATTTGCGGAAAGCAATCCTAGAGGTGTTGTTGAAGAAGTTGCGGAAGGCGCTTCACTGAGACAAGAGAGTTCAGTGGCACACACACCGGTTGTGTCACACACAGTTACGATGCAAATTAATTCCCATGCCAAAAATGATTTGAAGAAAGAGCAATGGGAACATATTTTGAGTGATCCTTGTTTAAAATCAGAGTCAGCTTATTTTTCCAGTGAAAAAAGGTTCATGGATAAGTGGATAATTGATAGTGGAGCTTCACATCATATGACATGTATGTTGAGTTCTCTTGTTGATGTCCATAAAGTCTCACCGTGCTTGGTTGGATTACCTAATGGGAAGAGTGTAGTTGCTGATAGAGAAGGAAGTGTTGTTTTGACAGAGAAGTTGAGGTTGACACGAGTTCTTTTTGTGGAAGATTTAAAGTGTAGTCTTATCTCTGTGTCACAGTTGATTGATGAGTTGAGTTGCATTGTATTATTTTCGAAGACAGGATGTCTTCTATATGATGCTGGTGTGCAGATGGTAATTGGAACTGGCGAAAGAAGAGAAGGATTGTATTTTCTTCAAGGTATCAAATATATTCGAAGTGTGAGAAAAGAGGTTAAGGTGAAATCTTTAGAAGTTTGGCATAAGAGGATGGGGCATGCCTCTGAAAAGGTAATTAGAAAGTTATCTGGTGTTGATAGTGGAAGTAATGGAGTATCTGGGTGTGACATATGCTTCAAAGCGAAGCAATGTCGAAGTGAGTTTCCGCTGAGTTCGAGCAAAAGTAAAGAGTGCTTTGAGATGATACATTGTGATTTATGGGGACCGTATCGGACACCTAGCTTGAATGGTTTTTCTTACTTCCTTACGATTGTGGATGATTATTCTAGAGCTGTTTGGGTGTTTCTTCTTGTGGACAAGACTCGAGTTGAAAGATCTATAATGGATTTCTTTGCTTTAGTTCAGAGACAATTTAATAAGCAAGTGAAGATAGTACGAAGTGATAATGGTAGTGAGTTCTTGAGGATGAGAGATTACTTTTATAGAGTAGGAGTGATTCACCAGACATCGTGTGTGGGTACACCCCAACAAAATGGAAGAGTTGAGAGGAAACATAGGCATATACTGAATGTCGCACGAGCTTTGAGATTTCAAGCGAGTTTGCCTATAGAGTTTTGGGGTCACTGTGTGTTGGGTGCATCACATTTAATCAACAGGACACCATGTGAGATACACAAAGGGAGAAGCCCTTATGAGATTTTGTTTGGTAAGGCTCCTATATATAGTGATATACGAATTTTTGGATGTCTTGCATACGCTCACAATCAGAATCGTCATGGAGATAAGTTTGCTAGTCGAAGTAGAAAGTGTGTTTTTATTGGTTACCCTTATGCGAAGAAAGGGTGGACAATGTTGGATTTGGAAACTAGAGAAGAATTTGTCTCTCGAGATGTATCTTTTATCGAAGATAAATTTCCTTTCTTTGAAGCTCATAGAGAACCAAACGGGTCTATACATGATGGATTAAATCATCTTTCTCATTTTATGGATGAGTCTAGATTTGAGAGGAGAGTTGAAGAAGCTGTTGGAATAAGTGACACAGTGGATGATATAATGCCTGAAGAAGTCACAAGAGTTGTTGCAAATGATGTGGATCAACCAATAACTGTGTCAGAGGAAGCGACTGAGAATGAAACAGAGCAAGTAGTTGTGACCCATGGGGAGACATAAACACAATCTGAACCTACAAGAGAAACACATGTGGAGACTGATGCATCAGATACAATGTTAGGAAGAGGTATGAGAAAGAAAGAAGCTTCTGTCAGGTTACGTGATTATGTGGTTAACACAGTGGTTTCTGCTCCTATGTCTTTATATACGATGAATCCAGATGGCAGTTCAAAATATGGAATTGAGAACTTTGTGAATTGTGATAGATTTTCTGAGTCACATAGATGTTTTTTGGCTAGTGTCACTGCAGGGACTGTGCCAAAGACATTTGCTGAAGCAATGAAATGTCCAAGATGGCGAGAAGCAATGAGAGTTGAGATCGAGGCCCAAGAGAAGAATAAGACATGGTCAACTGAATTTTTACCTTATGGCAAGCGGGTGATTGAATGCAAGTGGGTATTCACAATAAAGTATAATGCAGATGGATCGATTGAAAGGTATAAGACTCGACTTGTTGCTTGTGGTAATCGACAAGAAGAAGGAGTTGATTACAAAGAAACGTTTGCCCCTGTGGTAAAAATGAGTACAATTAGATTGGTTCTTCAGGTTGCTGCAGGAAAGAACTGGAACTTCATCAGATGGATGTACACAATGCATTTCTTCATGGAGACTTGAAAGAAGAAGTGTATATGAGGCTACCTCAGGGGTTCAATGCTTCTGCAAAGGGAATGGTATGCAGGTTGCACAAATCTTTGTATGGTTTGAAACAAGCTCCGAGATGTTGGTTTGCCAAGCTTTCAGAAGCCCTTTTGAAGTTTGGTTTTGCACAAAATAAGTTAGATTATTCACTATTTTCATTGGTGAATGCTAAAGTTCAGTTGCATGTTCTGGTATATGTTGATGATCTGGTGATAACAGGAAATTCATCAGAAGCTATTCAGGAGTTCAAGGGATATTTGAGTAGTTGTTTTCATATGAAGGATTTGGGAAAACTTAAGTATTTCTTGGGAATAGAAGTTGCACGCAGCAAAGAAGGTATTTATTTATCCCAGAGGAAATATGTGCTTGATATTATTTCTGATGTTGGGTTGTTGGGTGGTAAACCAGTGGAGTTTCCTATAGAACCGAACCATCAGTTGGGACGGTCTGAAGAGAAGGTGCTTGATGATCCATAGAAGTATCGAAGATTGGTTGGAAGATTAATTTATTTGGCTGCGACTAGGCCTGATATTGCATATTCTGTTCACATTTTATCTCAGTTTATGCAAAAACCAAGAGAGGATCACTGGTTAACTGCACTGAGAGTTGTTCGTTATTTGAAAGGTTGTCTTGGAATGGGAATTTTATTAAAAGCTGATTGCAATTTTCATCTCACAGCGTGGTGTGACTCTGATTGGGCTGGATGTCCTATTACTAGGAGGTCTGTGAATGGTTGGTTGGTACAGTTGGGATCTTCTCCTGTGTCTTGGAAGTCAAAGAAGCAGGATGTGGTGGCTCTTTCGTCAGCTGAAGCAGAATATAGAGCTATGGTTGCTGCACTGAAGGAACTGAAGTGGATTAAGGGTGTGTTATCATCTATGGATATTGCACACTCGGGTGCTATGGATATGTATTGTGATAGTAGATCTGCTCTTCATATTGCAGCTAATCATGTGTTTCATGAGAGGACAAAACATGTGGAGTTAGATTGTCATTTCATCAGGGATGATATACAAGCAGGGATTTTACGCACGAATCATGTACCAACAAGGGATCAATTGGCAGATGTCTTTACGAAAGCGCTTGGAGGACGTCCTTTTCAAGCGATCTTGCCCAAGTTGGGCATTCGAGATCTCCATGCTCCAACTTGAGGGGGGGTATTAAGATATATTGTAATTATACAATAGTTATGGACTAAGATTGTAAATATTCCTTAATAGTTTTAGGGTTTTGTATATATAGTTTAGAGACTAATTTGTAAAGCTAACAAAAAATAATACAGAGAAATTTCAGATCTTTTAAGATTAGATTCCCTCACCTCTACATACAACCAAGAGAATCTGCCAATTACTCCCTCCCATCCTCTCTATTCATCAAAAATATTATACACCTATGCTATATATTGAGCGTTACAAGAATATATATATATACAACATTGTTTTTATATAGGACTGAACACAGATAATATAAATATCCTTTTTGAATCCGTTATCTGATTCGTATCACTTAATAAACAATGTAGTTTTTTTTTTGTATCTGCTAGCATAGATCATTGTTCTTACATACACCAATTACCCTAAAACATAACATTTTCCTTAAAGAATTTCTCTTTCGGGATTTATAATCATGGTTTTTAATTTTATATATATTTCTTATTAAATTTTGTAATTTTTAGATTCTTAAGGGCTGTTTTATACTATAATCTTTTTGTGCGTATCAAAAGCTTGAATTGAAAATAAGACTTTTGTTGACTTTCGTGAATAAGATTCTTTCTAAGTAAAATAATTCTTTCAGAATACAAGTGATGCTAGAGCATTAAGGATGAAAAATGAAAAAAATTCAAACGATTGATAAGAAAATTTGACTACAAATTTAATAGTTTATACTGCACAAAAGAAAGTCAAGTTTACAACACTTAATTGTTTTGCTATCACGTAGTTACAATGATCACGAATACAAGATGCATGGTAGCTTAGTAATTTAGTGTGTTTTTACGCAGACGGCATGAATATATATAATGTTGGTACCACATAGCCAGGTTAAACGATTTTTTTCGTCGACATCGGTTACTAAATAAATAAATATATAATTTTTCTTCTGAAATACGGTATTATATATAGTTCTAAGAAAAAACGAATATGTTATTATATGATTTAGACAAAAAAAAGGTATATGAAGGGACATATATTGTATTTACAATTATGGTGGGGCAACATTACCGAAGATCAAGCCAAAATAGAGATGAGACACAACACAACCCTTACACTTTTTCTTTACCCTTCTTTTTAGGAGTGATTCTTGTACTTCTACACCATTACTTAAGTATAATTTTATGCATCACTACCTATCCTGGAATGTTGATTATACTATTCGTGTGGTAGAAATATAACTTATTATTAAATAAAAACCTATAGATATAAGACAACCTTTAAGATCAATAAAACTCGAATTATGAAGAGGCAACATATATAAATTGTTATAATTGATCCATTTCCAGATCACCCATCAAATGTTTAAGAAAATGTTAGTATAAGACTACAACTTTGGCGAATCGTGCAAATTATAAAGGTGATGTCAAAATTTATACATATACATATATATAAGAAGAAAAAACAAGAGAGAAAAGTAAAAGTAGGACCATGTTGAAAATAAAATAGAAAACGGTAAAACTAATTGCAACCAAACAAAAAATAGGTATGCACATATACGATATGTGTCCATTAGCTAAATAGATATCCATACGACCAAAATTTTCTAATCTTATTGCCTCATACTGTATACTCATAAGAAAAATTAACATGAAATTACAAAAGGCAACACACACACACAAAGCTGTGTGAAATCGGGAAATGATGAAACATCAATTAATAAGAAAACTTAAAGAAAAAAAAAAGAGAAATGAAAAGAAAGAGGAAAGGGTCAAGAGAGAATATATTCCCTTCTCCAACAAAACCCCACTCATGTTTCCAGATATGGAGTGAGAGAAGAAAACAAAGGAACAACATCAACCACTCCAAGGACTTATATATAAATTTACACATCTTTGCCAACAAACCCAACAATCTTTGAAAACAAATAACCCTTTCATTTTATATTTTATATTTCTTGGGGTCGTTTCTTAATTGTTATTAGAGAGAGAGATATTTTGTATGTGTTTGTTAATGGCGGGCAACACTAATAATGGTAATAATCAGAGGACAAAGATGAGTCTTGTGTTGTCAACAGATGCTAAGCCTAGATTAAAATGGACTTGTGAGCTTCATCACAGATTTGTCCAAGCCGTTAATCAACTCGGTGGACCTAATAGTACATACTTTTATGTTTTCGTCTTCTTTTACATTTAGTTTTTTTTTTTATCCATTTGTTGATTGGTTGTTTTGTTTTGTGTTCGCAGAAGCAACACCTAAGAGTCTGATGAAGGCTATGGAGATTCCTGGGCTTACCTTGTATCATCTCAAGAGCCATTTACAGGTAACTAATGTTCAGCAGAGTCTTGGATTCGATCAGTGTTTCAGTTTTTTCTTTTTTTTTGTATCTGGAAGATCAAATTTAGGTGACTTTATTTTGATCTTCCTACAGAAATATCGACTAGGAAAGAGGCTGAAGCTCGTTGATAACAAGCTCGAAGGTTCGAGAATCTTCCATTTATTATAACATCGATCATATTTTGATGAAAAAATATAACATATTCTTAAACTTGAACCCTAATCTAACCATATTGTGTTACAACATCTTGACATATGTTTTTTGTTACTTATTATTTGTTTCTTGGTCGAGCAGTTTCATCAGGTTTAGAAACCCAAGAATCTGACAGTAAAAACGATTCTAGAGATTTCAGAGGCAGTATCAACGAAGAAAACAACAATCCAGCTAACGAGTAATTAATAATCAGATAATCAAAATATTATCTTCTTTAGATAGATTATTTTTATACATTCAAACTTTATTGTTTGGTTTGTTTTGAAGCAGAGGCTTGCAGATCACGGAAGCTTTACAACTACAAATGGAAGTTCAGAAGAAACTTCATGACCAAACCGAAGTAATAACGTCGATCAAACCTCTTAATTAACTTTAACTAAGCACAATAGTTTCTGTTTTGGGTCTTAATTAGATGTGTTTTGGCTTTAGATTCAGAGGAATTTGCAAGTGAAGATTGAGGCACAAGGCAAGTATTTACACTCAGTTTTAATGAAAGCTCAACAAGCTCTCGTTGGCTCCACATCTTCCCCTCTTGGCATGGACTTTGCAAGAACCGAGCTCTCTAGATTTGCTTCATTGGTGAATCCTAGTTCTTCGGTCTCAGAGCTAACGCAGGTGGAAGAATACGAAGAAGCAGAGGATGCCGAAGAAGGTTTCTTGTGTAGCAAGAAAACAGATAATAGAGGACTTAGGCGGCTGAGATGTTCAGTTGAGAGCTCCTTGACATCTTCAGAGAGCTCAGAGACAAAACTGAATAGTGATAACGACGAGAGACAATCGATGGAGCTTCCGTTGATGGAGATCAAATCAGAAGTGATGAAGGAGAAGAACAAGAAGAGAAGCCTGAACGACGTCGTTTGCATGGAATATCAGCCTCTAAAGACTAAATATTTTGGAGCTGATGATGATGACCAGCACTTAAGGTTGAGTTTGAATATTTACAAAAAAAAGACATGGTGACGCGTCCGAACATAGGACTAGGGTTTGATTGTGAAAAAATAAACATTTTACTAAAGATATGTAAACGTTTTTTTAGTTCAATAATATATGAACAGATTTCCATTAGATATATACATATAGTATAAAGTAAAGATTCTGTGCGTAAGTCGGGGTGAAGAACGCATGGGAATATTCTATTTGAGTCAACATGATTATTACATATAGAAAATGTGTGCATTGAGTAGGTGGGGAGGCTTGTGGTAGTGGTAAAGGCGGATTTGAGGGGAACCTTTTATGATCAATGAAAATGATTACGTTATAGTGAGCTTTTATCATTATGTCCCGACCATGGTAAGCATGTTGGCTTCTCACTGGTTGTTATATACCATACATACTTGAGTCCTTGGAAACATCTTCAAATACCTTAATTATTCTACTAATTAGATATTTTGAAGTATTTTGGATTAAATTTGGGGGTTTTGCGAGCATATACAAAAGCTTAAACTAATCCCTAAAGTAAGTGAAATCTACTGATGCACTTTCTTTTCAAATATTTAAATGAATTTCAAACAACGAATTCATATCCGCATGATCACATAATAAAGTGTAGTGAGTGTCTCCAAACATAAATTGCTTAACAACTTAAAGTCTGTCTATCATTATATCATTATCAATATGATTTTTATTTCTTCTCACAATACAAAAAAAAATAGAGCACTACTGACGGATATTCCGAATAGTTTTTTTTTGGTCAAAAATTTCTAACAACTTTCGAATAGATATTTCAATTGGTCGAAAATTTATGACAGCATAAAATTGGTTGAAAAACGATGGGGTTACTAGTTATTATGTGTCAGAAGTTGGATTCGATGTTTTCTTTGGAACCCGTAAGAATGTGAGAGCATCTTTATCTAAGACTCTTAAGAGGGGTTCTTGCACTGTTTGCGGGTCCCATTGATACGTGGGGCCCGTGAACAGTGCAAAAACCAACTCCTAAAAACCTAATTAAGAAACTGTTTTTGATGGTTTCTTACACTGTTCGCGGGTCTCACTGACACGTGGCAGTCCGCGATTGGTTTAGCTTTTTATTATTATTATTATTATTATTATTTTAAATAAAAAAAAAGAAAAAAAAATAAGAACCCCTTTTTGGGGGTTTTGGGATAAAGATGCCCTGATGATACTAGTTATTATGTGTAACATAGAGGAAAAAGAGTCACATATTCATGAAAACGAGGATTATAATTTTCTTCCAAATGAAGATGATGTACTGTCAAATACGATAACCGATTAATCCTCGTTTGCTTCTGAAATACCTAGAAAACCTAAATTACAAAAACTCGCAATTTCTATCCATTCATAACAATGAAAACAAAATTCTTTATTTTCATTAACTAAATCATAAATTGTTTTCAATATTTAAAATTATAGAATAAACGTTAGAAAATAAAAGTAATTATTTTATTAACAAAATAATAAACTAATTAATCAAGTGAACTTTTTTCCAAATAGTCTCTTTGCATCAAGATGATTAATCTGTAACCCATTCGAGATGTGGTGGCTCCAATCTTCTTCAGTGTAATAATTTGTTAGCATTTTTAGTATTAATTTTACTAATTTCCATCATACTCATTGTGAGTAGAAACTAACGAAAATATATAATCGAACCATCGTGGAGAAAAGCGAGTAACCATATAAACAATTCCATAAGGTCGGCGAACAATGTGAGAGACTGAGATACATACTAATGAGAGATCTAGAATATCGATCCAAATCTATGATTAAAGATATATACAAATATATTAGAATATAAAACTTATCATTATCTATAATGTAAACTTATCATTATCTATAATGTAATATTTCATATTAGTTTAGGAATTAGGTTTACTCATCTCTATATAAGCATATGCATATTGTAATACATTCTTCATGAGAGTCAATAATACTTCTTTTAATTCTACACTCTCATCAATCTATCAAATACAAATTGAAAATAGACGATTTTTTCATTGTCTCATCCGATTCCAAAGCATATGTTTTTAGAACCCGTGATATCTATATTGCCAAAATCCTATCTTGTCTGAATTCAATTATTTCTCCTTCCCATTTTTCTAAGTATAATGTGAAAACCTTTTTAGAAATCTTCCGAGTCATGTAATTGTGGCTATATGCACTGTAACGGTCGGTGTTATTGAAACCATCTAATAGAATTCGTTAGTAAATGTGGAAAATTGGTTAGCTACCTTCAAATAATGTTTTAGTGATTAGAAGTTAACAAATGATGTTTCAATTTTTTTCTTTTTCTGCATTTGAACAATAACTTGTTTTTTACCAATCAAACAATTCTCATAATTAACACTAAAACATTGGTTTCCTTATGTCTTTCGTTTGGGACGTTGTAGTACAGTGGTAACGAGACGTATTTGGGAAGTTAGCACATTTTGAATTTGATTTATCTTGTGTGTGAAATTACAATACATTTTTCTTAAACACTTACACATATATGGCACCTGCTTAAGATCTATTTACATATTCGAAGAATGAGTATATTTGTGGATTGCACCTAAAATTAGTTTAGGTTTTCTCATAGCCTTAAGATTTATACTGAGTCAACAAAAAATATGTCTTTCAATATATGAATTTGCAGAAACTATTATAGAAACGAGAATTGAGATCATGTATCACCAAACTTAGTTTTAGCAAAAAAAAAAAACTTAATGTTAGAAATCACTTGTACTTGTTTGATGTGAAACGAGACTGTCTAATATGCACGTGATAGAAACCACCACCTATTCGCATCCTATGTCTATGTGGATCCAACTTCGGGCACGTTCTGCTCACATGTTATCTGTTTGACTTATTCGAATTTACCCCAAAAATATGTCAAATGGTAAAATAAAAGAGTGATTACAGTTACCAAATTTCATTAAAATCAAAAGTCCCCAATATTGGTCGAAGTAAATGTTTCATACTCGGCCCTATCATATATAGGCCCATTTCCTAATATCATTAAAAGTCAAATAGCCATGCCTATTTGAGTTTTTTTCTAAAAAACAAATAAACAGTTGCAAGTCTCAAGAACATGTAAACCAAACTTCATTAGCAATTATTTCCAGAGAGACTTAAGATAAGCTAATAATTCATATTGGAAACCAGGAGGTTTTTATGGGGACTGTTCTGGAATCTTCCAACTATACCGTGTTAGCATGCTCTAAACTTGATGCCGGCCTAGGCCAAATTGGGTTCATGTGGTTCAACCCTAAGCTGGTCCTTGTGGTACAGATCAGTTGGACCAGACTAAATTTAGATTGGGACAATGAGGTCGACTCTATTAGTCCATCGCAGCATGCAGGGGCGGATCCAGCACATTATCTAGTATGGGGCATCTATAATAAAATGTTTTTTGACTAGGGGTATTTACATAAATTATAGGTAATTGTTGAAGAAAATATAAAAATCAGTGTGTGGCACTTGCCCCACCTAAGACCTATCTGGGTCCGCCCCTGGCAGCATGCCTATTTGTTGTAAACCGATCACAGCTCTTTGTTTTGATAATTGTGTGCATTAGATCTGTATCCACCGAGTGAATATCACCTTCCGCTATCCATAATAATTCAATTATAAACCAAGTTTGCTTTCTTTTGCTTTAAACTTCTTTTAGATCCTTTCTCATGTCATGGTGGCCGCTTCCTTTCTTCCGACCACATCAGAGATCTCATGGGTCACATCAAAGACCACAACTGAGAATATAATGTTATTACTTCAAATTATATATACAGATATACACATATATATAAACAAAAAAAAATCAATCAACATTTAAGATTTCGTTATTAAAAAATGTATGTTTTGGGTTTTTTTTAAGTAAAGGAAAAGTTGCAACTTTAGGACTAACCTCGAGAACGCAGAAAGCAAAGTAGGGGAACTCAAAATCAGCAAATGGGTATTTTGTTTTTTGGACCGACGACTGGTCTCCTGCTGCTGCTTTGTTTTAGAGCCTGCAAACAATATCCAATCCTCAGTTTAAAATATGTTACTTTGAGACAGAACCTGATGCTTCAGAATGTTCCAAGTACCATGTGATTAAAAAACAAAATCTCTAAAACAACATTGAAGAATTTAAATGAGGAAGTCAGATAAAGAAAAAGATCGTCCCTGTGACGGTAAGGAGTTTTCCTTTTTAATTATTAAGGGAACCATATCAAACCAAAGTGGCTCTTTTTGAATCATTGCAATGAGGATTAAGATATGTGGATGAACCAACAGAGTGGTAAAGAAGGCATAATTAGCATAAACAAACACAGCCAAATAATAATTAGTTATAGTGAATATCGATACTCCGAAGCTAGAATCTAATGATAATTTCTACAGTCAAGAGTAGAGTTTATATTGTAATCCTAAACTACTACGTACATAATATCGATATTGTTGTAATATTTTGTGAGAAGATAAAGATGAAGTACCACAAGTAAACATGCAGCCAATGTTGTACTTGTTGCATAAAAAGTGACCTATGAAGCCTAAAGTGAAGGGGATGGAAGATCTTAGAATAATATAAAGAATCATTCCGAAAGAATTATATAAACAAATGATATTGCATTTGTTTCTCTAAGAGAGTTGCTTTATTTTACCTTTGTTTTACCAAAGTTTATGTAACAACCCATGATTCAAGTTGACTCTGCAGAGCACACCCTAACCTCTCACCTGTAAACCATAGATTTTCTTCATGTTGATTGTTCTGTGGTGGGGATTATTAAAGGGTACGGTTTTGAGTTCGAAGAACGTCAAATACACCAACAATCTACCTAGGGAGAGCTTAGAGCTTACATGTGGGGAGTTGAGGTCGGTGGGTTGCAAAACCAACTTGAGTCTCACGAGACGGATTATTACAGTTTAATACTTTATATGAGTAGCTTGCCAATGTAGGCTGTAGTACTGGAATAGTACCAGTTGTTTGCATGGCCCAGGCTCCGGCCCACTGTGTTCCTGCCTTTTAACAAAAGACCAACAAACCACTTTCCTTAACAACAAAGGAATTACTATGACATAACCAGAATCCACAGCATAAAAGGGCGTAAACTTGAATGATTAGTGTTGAATCCATTGTCTCAAAAAGTTAAAGGCATTGTATATTTCCAAGTACCAATTGTGAATCAAGTAAAAAAGCATTCGATGGGGGTAATATGTCATATTTGAAACCATATGAGAAAAGAAACCATGAAACCGTAACTTAATTTTCTTTTTTCATACTAACAAGTAACAACTTTGACTTGGCCTATTGGTTAAAACTATTTGATAACCTGCTAAGAATTTTGGAGGTCACATATACAAGTTAGGAAGGGTTTACTATGAGCCAAAAAAATTCCTAAGCACTAGAAAACCCTTTGTCGTGTTGTTTTTGTTCATAGCAAATAATACTACTATTAGCGCCATATTAAACTGGCATATAACAAAAACTCTTGATTGACCTAGGCAGTTTGTAGATGGTGAATAAAGAGAATCTCACAAAACATGTTCACTGCAAAAAGAGAAAGTGTCCATGAAAGTACAAAAGGACGTGGATAGTTAAGGAAGGTCTCTCAGAAACCCCAAAATTGGCCAATTATCAAGTCAAGATTGTAGGAACGAGATGGATATGGCTAGACAAAAAGCAAAGGACAAATTAATGTAGAGAAACCAATGAAGAAAGATACTTAACTTCCCAGCGGTTTTCGTGTACCGAACTCTTTTGTACTATCATTGTCAGATTCTTCCAATAACAGCCTTAATCTTACTTAGATTTCCAAAGAAAATGTTTTGCTTAAGTGAATCTATATTCCCCATGGACCCACTGTGTTTTTACACTTTAAAGCTTCCTCCAAATCCCAATAACTGATATATATATATATATCTACAGGAAGGAACACACATGAACTCAGAAGGGATACATCTCATTCTAATTATCTCGAACCCTCTTTCATTTCTTTGAAGAAAAAGAAAGATACTCTTGATTCTTCTTGTCTCCCTAAGAGCAGATATGCTGGGTTCCAGTACAAGGATAATGTTCTGTCTTCTTGTCTGCATAGGTTTACTATCAGAGAACATATATAAGGTCTCAGCATTGAGAAGTAGAGAGTTTATCCTCAAAGAAACACAAGGAGACAAAGCTGGAGCTCATCCAGATGAAATTGTTAAGCTGAAGAGCATGGATATTCATTTTAGGCACAACCGCGAAGATCAAGGAATGCTCAGGGGAAATCATCGCATTCTTGAGGAGGTCAGCAAGAATAAAGTTGAAGCTGATGAGAAGATGCATGTACAAAATAATCAGGAAAAGGACTCGTTGCAATCAAGCAAGAGACATGTAAGACGAGGATCAGATCCTATCCACAACAAGTCGCAGCCATTTTCTTGAGTGGCACAAAAAGAATCAGATGCAGAAAAAGGCAGTAGCCTATAGAAATGCAAGAGGAAAAAAAAAGGCGCAACAATGAACCTTACCAAGCTGGAGTATAGGTTTGATAGAACACAAAATGTTGGCTAATGAAGCCATACACCAGGAGAACACATGATTTGTTTTTTTCTCAAAATATTTCTTTGGACTCTTTTGTTTGCATTAGTTATAAGTTTCTCGATAAGTTTTCTTCTTTATGCATTGCTTTGAATCCACACAAAAACATATCTCATGCATATACAATCATCTCAAAGGTTTTGATTCATCTGCAACTTCACTATGAAACCTCTCTTTGAACTTAAAAAGGTAACCACTTCTGTCTTTCTGACAATAATACCAACAAGTGAAAATGAGCGTCCAGGAAAATACGAACCACCTCATATGTTACCAGAGATAAAAATCATTATCAGCTTAATTTAGTTGTTAGGCCCAGTCCATAAAATGATAAAATAAATTGTTGGGCCTTATTCCCTTACGTATATTAGTAATGTATTGTTTTTGTCGGCTATTAATGTATTGTTTTACCACCTCGATTCTAATCTGGTAGTATGCAAATTATTGACAGAAACAACTGTTATAATTAACTATAAGAAACGTTGATGGTGGATAACTTACTCATACTTCACAAGGTAAAAGCAATGATGTGTGGCATAATTTTAAAAGTATAGGCAAACTCAAACCTCAACAATATGTTATTTGTGCACACGTATACGAAAATAATTTTATCCGAAGAAGACCATATGTTGCAAAATACAAAAGTAAATATGTTTAAAGTGGAACACACTAATTATATCTATACTAATAAAGTTGAGTTGTGTCTCTCCACAATCATCCACCTCAGCCATAGCATATGAGCAAAATCTGCCACGTGTCAATCTTAAAAAATCACGGTTTAGTTACATTAATCTCTTAAGCCATATACACAATTCAACTAAAACAATTTGGATTGGGCTTTGAGTTAATGTCAAACAGCCCAAATAGAATAACCTAACACACTTTCTCGGTTTCGTCAAGTGCTGCAACGCTCTCCTTCCTCTGAATGCGTCTCCGTTCCACTTCCCCTTCCCTTCACATTGATTTCTCTGATTAACGTATGTAGTTATGGATTCCAATCAACAATGTCCACTACATCCTCATCAGAGCCTCCTTAATCTCACTTCGAGCTCACTGATGAAGCATCTATGTATCGGCATGTGTTCCGTTTGATGATCTTTTTCCGTTCATATGTATCATTAATCCAATAAAGCTCAAAGGTTACTACGAGAATGGAGAATCAGCAAATACCTTTCTCCGAGCTCAAGCCTGGTCGTTGTAGTAGACTGTGGTAACAAGGCTCCTTCGTTTCTCGGAAGCACATAAGCAAGGAAGAGGGATGAAGTATGTTATGAGTTTGTTTCATTTAAACAATTTGCACCTGTGAAAAAACCTAATGCTTCGTGATTACGTCGTTTTATTCCACAGGTTCATGTCCAAAGATTCAACACTTTCAAACATATACTAAAAGAAGGAGGGCTCGACGAGCTTAGTGTGTTTGTTGCTACTAGGATTAACCAAAGCTTCAGATCCGTTGATGCCTCTGCGTTTATTCAAATTCATCACGATGGAACCGTTACACTTTCGTATTGAGAATTTTTTGGCAATGGTGTGGTCTTTTTCTTAAAGCTACCTTAGGATCCCATTTTTACTTCGCAGCGAGAGAAATGCTGGCAACAACTACCTCAAAGGGTAAGGTTCTTTGCATCATCTTTTTGTTTTGTGTTTAAGCTAAAGCTTTTCAGTGTTGTTACATTGTCTTTCGGACAGACTACAAAGTTTTGAGGAGTAATGACTGTTCTCTCTCAACTGCTTCCAAATATGGAGGTGTGAAGAAAATTTAGTCAGTGACACTATCTGAGCGAAATATTTATGTCCTTAGTTCACCACCCCCAGGTTAGACTCCATCTTAACAAAACACTCATTGTTTTAAATCGGCCTCTAACTAACTCAATCAATTATAGACTGCCTGAATTCCTCTGTACTGTGAAAGTTGTCACCATTGAAAGATCAAATAGATGGTGATATGTATCATGCTCCAAGTGCTCCCGAAAAATTCAGCGGGGTATCTCATCCTTCATGTGTGCAGCCTGCTATAATGAAAAAACGGTTGGTTTGTAAGGTAAGCCAAGCTATGCTATTTTTTAATATCCAGTTCCAGCTGGTCTCAATGCAACTCATTACCTTGACAGTTAATAAATGATCTTTGATTTTCACCACTAGGCACCGGGTTAGGATGCCAGTTAACAATGCATCTGATACTGCCATGTTCATTGCTTCTCATGATGGGATTAACAAGTTGACCAGTGTTCCTGCTGAGTCTTTTTTTATTTGTGTCTCTCCACAATCATCCACCTCAGCCATAGCATATGGGCAAAATCTGCCACGTGTCAATCTTAAAAAATCACGGTTTAGTTACATTAATCTCTTAAGCCATATACACAATTCAACTAAAACAATTTGGATTGGGCTTTGAGTTAATGTCAAACAGCCCAAATAGAATAACCTAACACACTTTCTCGGTTTCGTCAAGTGCTGCAACGCTCTCCTTCCTCTGAATGCATCTCCGTTCCACTTCCCCTTCCCCTTCCCTTCACATTGATTTCTCTGATTAACGTATGTAGTTATGGATTCCAATCAACAATGTCCACTACATCCTCATCAGAGCCTCCTTAATCTCACTTCGAGCTCACTGATGAAGCATCTATGTATCGGCATGTGTTCCGTTTGATGATCTTTTTCCGTTCATATGTATCATTAATCCAATAAAGCTCAAAGGTTACTACGAGAATGGAGAATCAGCAAATACCTTTCTCCGAGCTCAAGCCTGGTCGTTGTAGTAGACTGTGGTAACAAGGCTCCTTCGTTTCTCGGAAGCACATAAGCAAGGAAGAGGGATGAAGTATGTTATGAGTTTGTTTCATTTAAACAATTTGCACCTGTGAAAAAACCTAATGCTTCGTGATTACGTCGTTTTATTCCACAGGTTCATGTCCAAAGATTCAACACTTTCAAACATATACTAAAAGAAGGAGGGCTCGACGAGCTTAGTGTGTTTGTTGCTACTAGGGGTGGGCACTTTACCCGATACCCGAAACCGCATCCGAACCCGATCCGAAAAACCCGAACCGAAATCCGAACCGAAGTAGTAAAATACCCGAATGGGTATTGAATTAGGTGAGATTGGATATCCGAACCCGAACGGGTAATATCCGAATCCGAATGGATATCCGAAAATAACCGAACATATGCATACTTACCTTATATTTTTAGTTTACATTTCTCAATTTATTTAAAATATTTATATATTGATGTTATACATACTTTAAAATCATATAATATACATATAATTATGAATAAAATGATTTGATACACACTTTAAATGTATGCCAAACTTTTTGTTTCATGCATTAATAAAAGTGATATCTAAAATTTAAAAACAATAACCAAATTAGTGTCTTTTTATTTTTGAAATGTTATTTTCAAATCTATTAATCATTCAATCTATCAAAAAAAAAAATTAGATAATAGTGAAATTTATATTTTTATATATAAGAAACTTGAGAAATGAAAATTTTAATTTTTTTCTTTCAAAATGTAAATATCCGAAAACCCGACCCGAAATAACCGAACCCGAACTAAAAATACCCGAACCCGACCCGAAGTACAAAAATACCCGAACGGGTTCTATAGCTCTATACCAAAATACCCGAAAATCCGAAATACCCGATCCGAACCCGAACGGGTATCCGAACGCCCACCCCTAGTTGCTACTAGGATTAACCAAAGCTTCAGATCCGTTGATGCCTCTGCGTTTATTCAAATTCATCACGATGGAACCGTTACACTTTCGTATTGAGAATTTTTTGGCAATGGTGTGGTCTTTTTCTTAAAGCTACCTTAGGATCCCATTTTTACTTCGCAGCGAGAGAAATGCTGGCAACAACTACCTCAAAGGGTAAGGTTCTTTGCATCATCTTTTTGTTTTGTGTTTAAGCTAAAGCTTTTCAGTGTTGTTACATTGTCTTTCGGACAGACTACAAAGTTTTGAGGAGTAATGACTGTTCTCTCTCAACTGCTTCCAAATATGGAGGTGTGAAGAAAATTTAGTCAGTGACACTATCTGAGCGAAATATTTATGTCCTTAGTTCACCACCCCCAGGTTAGACTCCATCTTAACAAAACACTCATTGTTTTAAATCGGCCTCTAACTAACTCAATCAATTATAGACTGCCTGAATTCCTCTGTACTGTGAAAGTTGTCACCATTGAAAGATCAAATAGATGGTGATATGTATCATGCTCCAAGTGCTCCCGAAAAATTCAGCGGGGTATCTCATCCTTCATGTGTGCAGCCTGCTATAATGAAAAAACGGTTGGTTTGTAAGGTAAGCCAAGCTATGCTATTTTTTAATATCCAGTTCCAGCTGGTCTCAATGCAACTCATTACCTTGACAGTTAATAAATGATCTTTGATTTTCACCACTAGGCACCGGGTTAGGATGCCAGTTAACAATGCATCTGATACTGCCATGTTCATTGCTTCTCATGATGGGATTAACAAGTTGACCAGTGTTCCTGCTGAGTTATTGTTGCTCAATATTGTGGACTACAGATGCAGCTCTACTATCCACTAATGAAGGCACACATTTGGAATCTTGAGGCAAATGTGCATGTCACTATTATCTTAATAAGTCGTACTTGAGTACATAGCTCTGTTTTGAATTTTAGATTTGGTTTGCTTTAAACTTACTTACCCAGCAAGTAATCTATGCTTAATTGACTTTTAAAAAAAGTTTTAAAGGAATATCTGCTCATACCCATCACGTAATCTATGCTTAATGGACATGAAAGCTGGAATGAAATAATTTTAACTAAAGGACGATAAATCAACAGTGAAAGGCTGAAAACATTTTGCGTATTGACCAAACACCAATTCGTTTAATTATTAAGCTGCAAGAGGAATTATGATTTGAAAACAAAGTTCCAAACTAACTCTTACGTTTTTTCCTGACGAACAAACTAACTCTACATTGTTTGATACATGGTGGTATAATATAAATTTCAGAATGGCACAACAGGTGTAAGCCAAGCGAACTAGGGAGTAGTCCACGTGACTTACAAAAAACACTCAGCAATAAATCCTTGCAATTCGTAATGCAAACATGCCCCTACACTTCCTTCACTTATCACACGTACCATTATTTATTAAAGTAAAAAAAAGATCTCAATCAAGTTTAAGCTCTACAGCCTCTACTCCACCCGACGGGAAAGAAGAACATATTAGTGATCGATGAATCTAAAAGAGTAACAGTGAACAGCGTAAGGCGATCGTTCCTTATCTCTATCACACATCGATAAAGAACCCCTATGTCCATCCATCATTCGATCTGTATTTCTTATAGATTTTTAAAATGTAACCATTTCAAAAGCAACTCAACACAAAAACAAGTTCACTGGAAACTCTACCATGGTTACACGACAACAAGGGAAACACCATTCTTAACCAGGACTAGGAGGAAAGACTCTAGAAAAGTACATCAAGTTCATGTCATATCGGATTATGCAGTACGATGCCTCATATATGAGGAGGCTTGCCTCAGATCCATATACTTCCTAACATTTGGCTATTATGATCATGATACTTTAGGGAACTTAGCCCCCCAAAATCTTGATGCATGTGCGACAAGCTAGGAAAGACTCAAGCAATAAACCAGGCAAGTAACTAGCTTTAATTACAGCCTAACAAACTCTTCCTGGACGGTTCTCCATACAATTGTTGATATGTTTTGTCAAACCAATTACGCAGCTGCTGTCCGTGAAACAAGCTAAAGAGTAGCTGCACATGGTACTATTGGAACTTCGCTAAGTCCTAATTTTCTTTTTGATACATGTAAGCTATGGTTATCACATTGTTTTTAATACTATATGTTGTACTAAAGCATTCCTTCCTCTTTCTTACGCCCACAGCGCTACATGCCAGCAACAACAACGCCTCACTGTTCCTTGATGCCACCAACACATAGTACCACATGCTTGCAATCCAACAAATAACGATGAGGGAAAGCTAGGTATGATTTGAATACCCGTACAATATTATACTTACAAAATGTGCAACAATAATTTTTAAAAATCTAAGTTATATTTAAAATACTTTATATTTTATCATTTTCTTACTTATATTTTAATATAAATTTGATTTAATTATACATAAAATTAAGAGAAAGTAAAGAATTTTTTATTTAAAATAGATATGTATTTAAATAAAATTATAATAATTTTAGATAGATTTTTATCTATTTTGGTTAAAATATATTAAATTCACTTATAAAAAATTTAAAATTTAAAATAAAATTTATAACTATTAAAAATAAAAATAAACAGTATTTTTAAAAGGGAAATTCACTCAAATAGTTTTTATTAAGTTTTTGTCACCAAAATAGCCCTCAATAAAAAATGACAGAAATAAACTTTTTTATTTTGAAAATTTTAAAATATTTTTTTTAAAGTTTTAGACCCACCGCCAAAACCACCATATCCTATAACTCTAAACTCTAAGTTTATATTGGTTAATTTAGTGTGTAAAAAACCTCTTTTGGTCATTTTTTCTTTGGAGTCTATTTTGTGACAAAACATTTTTAGGGATATCATAGAGTATTTCTCCTTTTAAAATTTGTAGACGTCAAAAAGGAAACAAAAGTTATTACACTTAAAATTTTATAATTTTTTTAAAAAATATATAAAATTTTGAAAATCTTTTGAGTAATAAAAATTGAATAATTATACATATATTGTTATATTATTAATGACATATTTAAACAGATTAAGAATCAAAAATATACATTCAGGTATATTATACACAATAAATCCTTACCACATAAAAATACAAAAACGTTAATTATAAACTTTTTTTTAAAATAAAAAACTTGCGCGCGTAGCGCGGACTAACCACTAGTTATATATATATTAAAACAAACAAACCAGATCCGAACCGTAAGGCCATGCTTAACCACAACGCCCAACCAATTACAAGGAAGAATAGTATGTAGGCTTAATTCAGGCGTTAGCCCAAGTCATATATGGGCTTTGTAATCTCTAGAAAATAGTGAATTGTATAAATAAATAAAAAGAGAAAAATGGAGTATGATGTTAAAGTCCAACAAGCCCATACATATTCTAAACAAACTCAAAAATCTCGTCCGTTGATTTAGCAAACTCTAACATAATCTGATCCGTCAGATCTAGGGTTTTCGAAGTGAGGAAGCCTTTATATACATATATTAGGTTAAAGTAAACAAGCCTCTTCAGCGTGTGAGCTAAGAAGCCGAAAGAGAAATGGTTCAGCGTCTTGTTTACCGTTCGCGTCACAGCTACGCCACCAAGTCCAACCAGCACAGGATCCTCAAAACCCCAGGTTTGATGAATCTACAATCTCTCTTAATCGATCTATATAATGCGTAGTGTTATTTTAAATCTTGATTGATTTGCAGGTGGTAAGTTAACTTATCAGACCACTAAGAAGCGTGCAAGTGGACCCAAATGTCCTGTTACGGGCAAGCGTATTCAGGGTGTAAGTCTTCTTGTGTTTGGTTCTTGGATGTTCTTATTGATCATTGCAAGTGTACTAGTTTGGTTTAGTGAAGTCTAAGATGGTTGTGTTTGTGTGCTTATTGACGGTCTTGTGCTGGTTAGATGAATCCAACACCAGGACATAACTTTATCATAAGCTAGATTTAGTGCCTGCCTTGTCTTTTCAAAGTTGTTTCCTTTAAGGATATTACTGTTCTACTTGGTGGCATAAACTTTAATCATCTTCACATGTCTTGTTTTTTTTTTGTTGTAAATGTAAATGATGCCCAGTTCTTTTTTAATCTAACTTATGTTTTTGTGTTTCTTTAGATCCCTCACTTGAGGCCTGCTGAGTACAAGAGATCTAGATTGTCTAGAAACAGGAGGACAGTGAACCGTGCTTATGGTGGTGTTTTGTCTGCTTTGGCTGTTAGAGAAAGGTTAGTTCTTGTTCTCATTCCTGTAACAAGTTTTTCTGTTTGAATAAAAGACAGTTTACATAATAGAACTGTGTGTTTTTGTGCTCTTTTGTGTAAACAGAATCGTTCGTGCTTTCCTTGTGGAGGAGCAGAAGATTGTGAAGAAGGTGTTGAAGCTCCAAAAGGCAAAGGAAAGGGTTGCTCCCAAGAACTAGATGATCATATTAGCCCTCTTTTGAAAAAAAAATGTTTTATGGATCTATTCTAGCAATAGTACCCGGTTGCAGAGGTTGAGAGAAACACTTTTTGTTATTCGTTTTTGGTTTTGACATTGTCGACATTTCTCAAATATTGTCTTCTGTTTTCTCGTTTTCATATCACGTTTCTACTCTTACCAACGAAGCTACATTGTGAATTCGCTTCTAAATGTACTCCCTGCACTTTACCATCAGTAACAATCAATACCTAATAATTTGAGTGTAGAGTCAATAGAATTTCCAGGTATCCAAATCCCACATGACAAAGAATGGCTGTGAGAAATTTTATTTGTTTCCATCATCTTGGTAAGCAGTGGCCAGAGTTGTTCCTGAAGACCATATATATGGAACACGTCTTGATTGTAAAGAGAAGAAGAAGAACATGGAAGTTCTCGGAGACATAGGGCGTCTCCGGTTTGTGTCCAAGACAAGGCCTTCCACTGGATGGTTGCATAAAGCTAAGACGGTGGTGTTGAGAGTGGATATGTTAGTATAACAACGGACGCATAAAGTATTGCCATGTGTCAAAGGAGGACTATCATGGTCGTCACAAACTGTCTCGCAAGGACCTAAAAGGGAAAACTGTCGCATTTTAACTGTTTCCTCATCACTTCCTGTGACCTGTGTAGACAATGGAGAAGCATGTTTAAGCAGGTTTTAAAGAGAACCAGTACAAAATGGTGCTGATGAATCAATCTATCAGAGGAATGTCAATATAAAATGCAGTCCAAGACATTATAAGTAGTCAGGATGAGACGAACGCGTAATCAAGAGAATCCAGGTTAGATTATGAGCCACTATTACTAACTCAATCAACAAAAACACTTTGTCATACCATTTAATCAGTGGCAACCATTTATTCATACAATTCCAATATTTCACTTAAACTGTTTGATTCGCTTAGATCTTCAAGACTCTAACCAGATTGGCATGATGATCACCTTCCAATTCCTTGACATTGTGACCATTTGTTGCTTTGAATTTGACAATGAGATCCATATACTGTCATAGAACCCAGGACATGGAAAGAGGGAAGCTTATTGGTATTCACTTAGTTTGGTGTAATTCTCTGCACAACACAAAGATCAATAAATAAACCTTGGCAAGCTATAAGAAAAGAGCAGGCCACATTAAGTTGTTAAGTGTCGTAGAAACTGAAAATTTCAATTTATTACAAGTTTGACACCACTTTGCAAATTTACTTTTAATGAATGACAATTTGCAAAAATACTTCAATTTTTTGATGAAAATAGGCTTAATTAATTTTTCTAAATATTTATAAAGAAATTTAAAAACTCAACCTCACCCCTTTAACCATAAACCCTAAACAATAATCAATAAAATGTAAACCCAAATATTAATATATTTTTGATAATGTGTATTTTTGCAAAGTGGTACTTAACTTATGTTATTTTTGCCAATTTCTCTAAAAATAATTAAGAGTTGCAGAGAATGGAGTGGGAGATTATACTTTGTTGTGATTCTTACTATAACATACAAAGGAAGTGTACTTTGTAAAACCAAATTTATAAAGTAAAAAAAAAACTACCAAATTTATTAAAACTAGAGAATTCAAATTATAACTAACCAAAAAAAAAGTCTATGACATATCATTGACTTCCTACTAAAGCATGGTAGAAGAACGGTATATAATTGGCATTGGAAAAGTAATAAAACAAGAGAGAGGTTTAGATAATGGGAGAGTATTTGGTAGCAGAAACAACTTTAAATTCAACCTCAACGTGCAGCCCGTCTTCCTTGTCCAAGTAAAACTTTCGAAGTTGAGCTAAAGATAAGAGCCGAGGACAACCCCAAGCCAAGTTTTCTTCTGTGTACCATATTTCAACTGCAATTAAGCAAATATATAGGCCAGTAAATTATCTGTAATCTTTTGTTCAGTTAGTAAGAAAATAATTTAACTGTGAGTTTAAATGATACATGGGTATTCAAAGTGATTGGATTCGAAAGGGTCAAGAACTCGAAATTTGGCTTGCACGAAAATCTTCTCATCAGGTTTTGGTTCATCATCATCAGCTAAATACAGAAAAAATGATAACCATTTGCCACCTGTTCTTAAGTCTCCCTCTGTATACAGATCTAGAACCCTACATAACATTAAAATATTATGAACTCATTAACACAAATGTATATATGTGTATAAATACATACTACTTTGTTTATTACAATAAAATATATATACACTCACCAGATCTTTCCTCCCACTGGAAAGCTGTCTGATGTGTGGACATTATCTTCCAATTCAGAAAAATTCTTTATAACCCAAGAGAACTTAGGATATTCAGAGTATTTCTCAGTAAAGGAGAGGATCTCCCAATTGGTTTGGGATGGGGAAACAATGACATCAACACCAAACTCACATTGTCCTCCCTCAAAGATGTAACCGTTGTTAGGGTTATTGAATATATCACATTGAAGAACTTGCTGCAACCCCCACAATGTTTTAAGTGCATTGAAACGCTTTACTTCTACATCTGAGAAGATAAATATATTAAATATTGATGACTATTATATAGCATGAGAAGTAGCTTACCTTGAATAGTAAAGTACTTGTTGTGTTTCTTGTTATAAACAAAGAAACGAAGTTCAGCAAAAACCTCTTTAGGTGGTGTGAATGCCACCAAGCTTTCGCTATCTATTTCCACGTACATGGAAATAAATCCACCCCAAGTGTCTTGTCCGTTCCCTTTTGGGTATATGATTAGTCTCCTGTTTTTGTTTTTTTTATAAAGAACGTTACGTTACCTTGATGTGTAGTGTGTGTGTGTGTGTTATGATGCTAATGAATAAACGATCGTACCAGTTATATCCACCAGAGGGGAAAACACGAGATTGGTATTTATAATCAGAAGAGGCAGTGGACTTCTCAAGCTGTGAGAAGCTATCAATCTTTAGGGAATACGACGATGGAGGATGCTCTCTCCAGTTCCTCACAATGGTCGAGACTTCAGTTGAAGCTGCGGTTGACGAGTTTGAACCCATTGTCAAAGAGAGAAACAATATTTGCAAAACTCTCCTTCTGCTATTATTTCACGTCTAATACGAAAGAATATACTCAGATATTCTTATATCTATTTTGTAAATCCTGTAATCTAGGAAGATTATACTAATGTAACAAACTCATTTTTATATACCTAGCTATGTATCTATCTGATGAATAAATCAAGCAAGACATATCCAATATCTTTTTATATCCCTTTATCGTTTTCTGAATTTCTCACCAGTCATCTTCCAATTGCCTTTTTTCCCATCCGTCTTTATGGCAACATAAATGATCATATTCCAAAGAAGAATATCATAAGATAAACATAAAAAAAAATTCAATAAAATAGATTTTAAAGAAAAAAATAACCAAAATAAATTTTATTAAAGAATATAAATATACATTTATATCATTTGGGTTAATTAATATAAATTAATGGTTTAGAATTATTGTGTGAGATTTTGGAAGTGAAATTCAAAATAAAAAATATTAAATTTTAAAATAAAAAGTCTATTTTAGTCATTTTTTCTTTGTTGTTTATTTTTGTGATAAAAACTTTAGAAATATTTATTTGAAAGATTTGTCATTTTCTAAACGTATAACTTATAAAGCTATATCTATACCACAACAATAAAAATAAAAAGTATCACAATATGATATTTACAAAAAGAAAATATATTTCACAACAATAAGGTTTGGAACTTTGGATTTTATGGACTTCATTTAATAATCAAGTTTTATCGCCAAAACACTTTTTTCAGTTGCAAAAGAAAAGAGAGTTAGTGAGCCCTATAATTTTGACTTTCTAAACTTCTTTCCCCAATATATCCGCAACAATTGAGAATACCACTCGAGTGTACACAATAATCCCATCCTTTAACAAACTGTTTATTCTTCTTTCCATCTCCACTAGTCATTTTAATCATTTACAACAAAAAAAAAAGCATATATGATGATCCACGAAAGATAAAATAATATTTGTTTGTGTAAACATAGAAATTTTGTGGGGAATGCCTTGTGCTTCCACATACTGATGAAATCACCTTCCAATTTTGGCATGCTATCACAACAATGCAATTTGATCATCTTCCAATTCCTTGACATTATGACCATTTGTTGCTTTGAATTTGACAATGAGATCCATACTGTCACAGAGCCCAGGACATGGAAAGAGAGAAGCTTATTGGTGTTCTCTTAGTGTGGTGTAATTCTCTGCACAACACAAAGATCAAATAAATAAACCTTGGCAAGCTATAAGAAAAGAGCAGGCCACATTAAGTTGTTAGTGTCGTAGAAACAATTAAGAGTTGCAGAGAATGGAGTGGCAGATTATACTTTGTTGTGATTCTTACAGTAACATACAAAGGAAGTTTACTTTGTAAAACCAAACTAGTCTTTGACCCGCGCGTCCGCGCGGTTATTATTTTTTTGAATGTCTAATATTTTAACCAATTTGTTTGATATATTTATATATATATGACTTGAACTTAATATTCAATATCCGTTATCCGATTCGGGATCCCATCCGCTTCGAAACGGATATTCAGGGATCATGATAGTGAATTTTGTGAATATCTAATATTTTAACCAATTTGTTTGATATAATTGTATATATGACTTGAACTTAATATTCAATATCTGTTATTCCTTAATATTCAATATATGTTATCCAATTCGGGATCTCATCCGCTTCGAAAAACGGATATTCAGAGATCATGATAGTGATTTTACGAATTTGATTGATCCAAGTACAAATTCGGATAGTAAAATTTTAGGTTTGGATATTGGATCTAAATATTAAATATTTAAAATTTAATTATAGTTATCTATGTATATTATATATACTTTTATATAAAATAACTAAAATTTTAATTTTATTAAATTTTAATGATTTTAAGCCTTTTTAAATAGACTAAATAGCTGGTTAATAGTTAATTTTTAATTAAAAAAATATGTCCGAATATCAGCGTGTATTCGGATTTTAGTTCGAATATCTTAATTCCAAATATCCGTATTCGGATAACAATTTTATTAATCCGACGAATGCATATCCGAATCCGTATAACCTAGAATACCCCAGATATTTGATCCGTCCTAGACCTAATTGTGTATATGTATTATATGGTGATTAAATTTTTTAAATTTATAAATTACATAAGTTATTCTTATTAGATATATATCGTACAAATGATAATACATTATATTTGTTTGTACATATAACTATTTATAATAAATATTAGTATGTATTTTAATCATTAAATTGTTATGGAAAGTTACATGATTTTGTTATTGTAAATGAATAAGTTCATATTATAATCGAAATTATTAACATTGTTATCTTTTTTATAGTTCAAATATAGTTGTTAGCTTATATGAATATGAATAAAAATAAAACTAATTTAATGCTATATATATGTATAATTTTGTTTTCATTATAAAAAATTGAAAAACAAATATACGCTTTTTTTTTATGAAGTCTTCAATTTAATTAACAAAAATTGTTAATGGACTTAGCCCACATTTATTTATTTTTTGTTAATAATCAATGTTTAGATGTTTGGATACGTGGATAATATCAATGGTATTCTTTGTA
Source organism: Moricandia moricandioides (assembly GCA_905132885.1). Taxonomy (NCBI): domain Eukaryota; kingdom Viridiplantae; phylum Streptophyta; class Magnoliopsida; order Brassicales; family Brassicaceae; genus Moricandia; species Moricandia moricandioides. The sequence continues at coordinate 45,081 of CAJHQQ010001172.1, forward strand.
AATATTAGATAAAAATAAGGGTTATTTTATATTTGTACTTCAGTTTTAATAGATTAGATTTATTAAAACTAGAGAATTCAAATTATTATTAACCAAAAAAAGTCTGACATAGCATTGACTTCCTACTATAGCATGTTAGAAGAACGGTATATAATTGGAATTCGAAAAGAAATAAAACAAGAGAGAGCTTTAGATAATGGGAGAGTATTTGGTAGCAGAAACAATTTTAAATTCGACCTCAACATTCAGCCCGTCTTCCTTGTCCAAGTAAACCTTTGGAAGTTCAGCTAAAGATAAGAGCCGAGGACAACCCCAACCCAAGTTTTCTTCTGTGTACCACTTCTTCACTGCAAGTAAACAGATATATATATCTCAGTAAATTATCTGTAATCTTTTGTTTAGTAAGAAAATAAAAAACAAAACAATGTAACTGTGTTTTAGAAAATACATTGGCGTTCAGTGTGATTGGATCCAAGTGGGTCAAGAACTCGGAGATTTGCTTGCACGAAAAATCTTCTCATCAGCTTTTGGTTTATCACTATTAGCTAAATGCAGAAAAATGGATAACCATTTGCCATCTGCTCTAGAGTTCCCATTTGGTTACAGCTTTAGAAACCTACAACATTTGATAGTATGAACTTTTTAAGAACTAACATATATATAATATGCCTACAAACACACATGGATGTGTATAAATAGATAGTACATGTTAAAGAACTAATATATAATACTCACCATTTCTTTCCTCCCATTGAAAAACTGTTTGATCTTTTGACATTCTCTTTCAACAGAGAAAAATTATTTATAGCCCAAGAGAACATAGGATAAGAGTATTTCTCAGTAAAAGAGAGGATTTCCCAATTGGTTAGGGATGGAGCAACAATGACATCAACACCAAACTCACATTGACTTCCCTCAAAGATGTAACCGTTGTTAGGGTTATTGAATGTATCGCATGGAAGAACTTGCTGCAACCCCCACACCGTTCTAAGTGCATTGAACCGCTTTACTTCTATATCTGATTATACAGAAAAATTAGTGACTCAAAGTAAGATATATATGAATATATGGGGTGAGAGAGCATGAGATATATTATAAACCTTGAATAGTAAAGTACTTGTTCTCTTTTTTGTTGTAGACAAAGAAACGCAGCTCCGCAAAAACATCGGTTGGTGGTGTTAATACCATCAAACTTTTGCTGTCTATTTCCACATACATTGAAATAAATCCACTCCCATTGTCCTCTTTATTACCTTTTGGGTATACGATCAATCTCCTGCGTTTACAAACAACAATATTTTTTATTTAGATAAAACATTATTAATAGCCTCTTAGGAGCATCTTCATCCTTACTCCATAATTTATTTCACTTTACTCAAAAATTGAGTAGAAAATGGAGTAATGAGTAAAAAATAAAAGTATTACTCCATTTATAGAGTGATATTTTATTTTTTACTCATCACTCCATTTTCCACTCCATTTGGAGTAAATTATGGAATGGGGATGTAGATGCCCTATAGGATGTTTAGAATCTGAACGTACATGGTGGCGGGAGGGTCAAACGTTAGCCAGAAAAGAGAGAATAACATAAGAGGAAAAGCTACAACAACATCTCATTAGGTCATCTCTAGCCTAACTCCATTTTTACTCTAATATGAAATATAGGGTAAATATACTAACTCTAATTTATTTCTTACTCCATAATAGAATTACTTCATAATAAAGTCTATTCTATAAATTGAATAATCTTTTTTTTTGTTCATTACTCCATTATAGACTGAGAAATAGAGTAGAGTTTGAGTGTTTTTACTCTATATTCTATTTTATTCTATTTAGAGGAAAAATAAAATTTTACATTGAAAATGCTTGGAGAAAAAGACAAAATAACGTCATTTTTTCTTTGAAAAGACCACCCACCAAATTATTTGAAAATGCTGATGCTGAGTTATGAAAAATGCATTATATGAAGCTCAACGATTTTTTTTTTTTTGTCATCTGGTAGATTAAGATTGAATCAAACATCAGTTTACACACATAGCCAGCATGGTAACAAGTACCACCCGGAGTCAAGAGCCAGCGAGATACTATATATCACCCGGAGACAAAAGAAGAACATTACACAAATTCCTTAAACTAACACAGACAAGGAAAAGAGTCAAAAGATAGGGTAGTACAACTTTAGGAGAGGAGAGCTCACTCTTACATTCAAAGACGTACAAATTATGTCCACCAGAGGAGAAAAGACGAGATTGGTATTTATCATCAGAGGAGGCAGTGGAATCCTTAAGTTGGGAGAAGCTATGAATCTTGAGGGAATAAGAAGCAGGAGGATGCTCTCTCCAGTTCTTCACAATCGTAGAAACTTCTGTTGAGCTTGAACCCATTTTAACCTAAGGCCGTGCAAGTCTAAAAACGTATAACAATAGTAGTAGATAAGGATGTTTTATAGGGTTTTTGTCCGAGCCTAGCTCTAACCCTAATGCATTATTCATGAACTATATAGGGCTGAGTTAAACAAATAAAGTGTTTTGGTAAAGTTGGGCCCTATTAGATTTATTTTTTGGTAAACAATTATATTTTGGTGTACTCTTTTTTTTTTGTAAAATATTTTAGTGTATGATTAAAACTTCAAAAATTAATTTTCCTTCCAAACTGCAAAAATTGATTTTTTTCACTAAAATCATGAAAACAAATCTTTCCGTTAAAATCCCAAAAATGAGTTTTTTGGTCAAATCGAGTTTTTCACCAAACTTGAAAAAATGAAATTTCCCGCTAAAACAGTAAAATGAGTTTTCCCATCAAAACCGAACAAATCGAGTTTTTCTGCAAAAACTGAAAATCAAGTTTTCTCGCCAAAACCGCAAAATCGAGTTTTCCGCCAACCGTAAATTGAGTTTTTCCGCAAAAAAATGCAAAATCAAGTTTTCATGCTAAAACCACAAATTGAGTTTTTCCAAAAAATCGAGTTTTTCTGAAAAAAATGAGTTTTTTTGCTAAAACCGCAAAATTGAGTTTTTCCGCTAAAACCGCAAAATTGAGTTTTTCGCAAAATTGAGTTTTTCGCAAAATTGAGATTTTCCGCAAAATCGAGGTTTCTCGCTAAAACCGTAAAACTGAGTTTTCCGCAAAATCGAGTTTTTCCGCCACAAAACCGCAAAAATTGAGTTTTCCACAAAATCGAGTTTTTCAGCAAAATTGAGTTTTTCCGCCAGAACCGCAAAATTGAGTTTTTAAAAAAATCAAGTTTTTCCGCTAAAACCGCAAAATCGAGTTTTTCCACCAAGACCGCAAAATCGAGTTTTCTGGCAAAATCAAGTTTTTCCGCAAAGTCGAGTTTTTCGGCCAAAATCGCAAAATTGAGTTTTCTGCAAAATCGAGTTTTCCCGCTAAAACCGCAAAATTAAGTTTTCTGCAAAATTGAGTTTTTTTCCGTAAAATCAAGTTTTTCCGCCAAAACCGCAAAATTGAGTTTTCCGCAAAATCAAGTTTTTCCGCTAAAACCGCAAAATTGAGTTTTTCCGCTAAAACCGCAAAATCGAGTTTTCCGCTAAAACCGCAAAATCAAGTTTTCCGCAAAATCGAGTTTTCCCGCCCAAACCGCAAAATCGAGTTTTCCGGCAAATCGATTTTTTCCGCAAAATTGAGGTTTCCGCAAAATTGAGTTTTTCAGCAAAATCGAGTTTTTCTGCAAAATTGAGTTTTCCCGCTAAAACCGCAAAATTGAGTTTTTCCGCAAAACTGAATTTTCCGCAAAATTGAGTTTTTCCACAAAATCGAGTTTTTTCGCGAAATCAAGTTTTCCAAAATCGAGTTTTTCCGCTAAAACCGCAAAATTGAGTTTTTCGTAGTTTTTTCGCCAAAACCGCAAAATTGAGTTTTCCCGCTAAAACCGCAAAATTGAGTTTTTCCGCAAAACTGAGTTTTCCCGCTAAAACCGCAAAATTGAGTTTTTCCGCAAAACTGAGTTTTCCGCAAAATTGAGTTTTCCACAAAATCGAGTTTTCCCACCAAAACCGTAAAATCAAGTTTTTTTCGCGAAATCAAGTTTTCCAAAATCGAGTTTTTCCGCTAAAACCGCAAAATTGAGTTTTTCGTAGTTTTTCCTCCAAAACCGCAAAATTGAGTTTTCCCGCTAAAACCGCAAAATTGAGTTTTTCCGCAAAACTGAGTTTTCCGCAAAATTGAGTTTTTCCACAAAATCGAGTTTTTCTGCAAAATCGAGTTTTCCCGCCAAAACCGCAAAATCAAGTTTTTTTTCGCGAAATCAAGTTTTCCAAAATCGAGTTTTTCCGCTAAAACTGCAAAATTGAGTTTTTGTGCCAAAACCGCAAAATTGAGTTTTTCTGCCAAAACCGCAAAATCGAGTTTTCTTGGTAAAACCGCTAAATTGAGTTTTTCTGCCAAAACCATAAAATCGATTTTTTCGCCAAAACCGCAAAATCAAGTTTTTCCGTAAAATCGCAAAATCAAGTTTTCCGTAAAATCGCAAAATCAAGTTTTTTCGTAAGTATTTAACCAAAACTCATTTTTATCTGACTTATGTTAATGTATGAGATAATATATATTTTTTTAAAGAGATTATATTAAATTTATTTACATAAAATGATAAAGGGTATTTTTTTGTGACTGAAATGATAAAGAATCTTAAAATGGTTGAAAATGGTTGAAAATAGTTCAACTCTATTTTACATATGTTGATGGGTTCTAAAAGGATTAGAATTCATTTAGAGCATAGCTTAAATTATATAGGGTCGGACTGAGGTGGATAACCCTATATAAGATCTCTAGTAGCAGGTATATTGTTGATATATATAGAGAGAGGAATGAAAAAGATCAGCGTGTTTTAGTAAAACGATGTTTTTAAGAGCAAAGACGTTTCTTGGAAACAGTTAATATGGAAGGTAAGGGAAGACGTAGCGGTCTCATAATTACTTTTAGTAGAAAACGAATAGCCATGACTCGTGAATCCAGGCGTTCATACTATTAGCATCTAGTTACCATGCATGACGAATATAGAAGATCTATCTTTATGTTTTTAACAATCATACTTGATTCTTATTTTATCTCCACTTCATCTTTAACCATTTACAATAACACTAGATAATCTGTGAAATATAAAGTTACAGTGGTGCAAGAGTATTTCGCTAGATAAAATAAAAGAGGTTTCATATTTTCCATTTATGTATAAACATTAAAAACGTTTTTGAAAAAATCTGATCATTTCAAAATCCCTTTCATCCATTTAAAATATAAGGAAACACTACTACGGTAGAAACAAAAGGAACAAACTTCATCACTACACAATCAAGTCACCTAAGCTGCTGCGTACAAAGATTAATTCTAACTCCTAAACTCTGAAACAAAGCCTGGCTACTTTCTCATCCATGCCATTGCGAAGTTAATGGTAAGCACTAAACGGTACGTGTGGTGCAAGTAGTTAAGAATTGTTGCCCAGACGGTTTACCAGATAAAACCTCTCCAGGATTGTTCACCGGTTGAATCTGACTCACTACCTAACTCGTCATCATAACTTTCATCCGGAAGCAACTTGATTCTGTCAGCATGCTCAATCAACCAATCACTGAATCCTGGAGAAGCAGCGAGTCCCGCCATTGCTTCTCTCGTTGTTTCTTGTGTCACCTCTTCATACTCTTCCTTTGTCAACTTCTTCCTGTTCGGCGTCCTGTGGTATGTAGAATAGTAATCCTTCCTTTCAATCGGTATTCTCCGGTTAAATGAAGACTGTGACATCAAATTCCTCAAACCTGCAGCAAAAAATTAACAATTACATGAACATGCCGTTGAAGGCCAACAATGTAAAAGCATGTTAAATCATACCGTTAGAAGGAGAGCCGGTAGATGAAGGTACAGTCCTAGCACTGTTCCACAGTCCACCTCCAGGACGGCTAAGAAACTCAGCTCTTCCATGCATTGGACGTCCTTTACCAGCAGAGACCAGCCACTGCCTTTGATTTACAACGCTTTTCCTGCGTAATTGCAACATTGTTTCAGCCTTAAAGACAGAGCAAGCTACTTCAAGATCCAAAAAAGAAGAAGGCAAGTGAGCATATACCTATTGTGAATGGTTCTGCTGAGAAGATAACCAAGTAAGCTAGCTGAGAGGAAAGCTCCCATCGCCAAAGGGGTATCCATTGTGCTCTGAAGTAAAAGAGAGTGTAACACATCAGACTATTATTATTATTACAACGCTTCAATTTACAAGAACATAAGCAATTTTTACCTGGAAAATAAAAGTGGCCCCTATAGAACGCATTGCCCATTTCACAAACTGGGCAACACTAGCATCCACACCTCCATCTTTGGAAACAACGAACTTCCTCACCGTCCAGAACCCAAAAGCAGCTCCTGTAATGGCTATTCCCACAAGCACGAGTATTGCAACCTGAGTGGGAATCAAGTAGCAATTGTTATTCAGCTCATGCTACATACACATTAACTAGCTTGCAATACACATCGATTTAAATATCAAAAGAGCACCTGCAAGAACTGAAAAGAGAGGAACTTACTGGACTATACATGTCTTCACTCAGCCCGAAGTTGACAAGAATCATGTTGACCATCATCGAGAATTGATGTAGAATGAAGGATCCAGCTCCTACCTGCAACAGTAATTCCAAAAGTAAGCACTTAAACTAATTACTTGGAGAACCAGAGGCGAAGGCGGTGGCCAAACAGACTCACCACAGATCCATAGAAAGCAAGATACATAACATTTTTCCTCCCAGTAGGCAACAGTCTCATAACCTGCAAAAAGAAACAGCATTTTGACATAACTATTAAGCAAAAGTATCATGGTCAGGGAAAAACGCCACCCGTGGAGGATAACTTACCTGGAAAATAATGATCAGAACGACGAGGAAAACACCAACAGCCATAGAACTGGTGTAGTAAAATGGAAGCCAGCTGCTGACAACTGGTGCTGCCAAGATCACGACCAGCCCAGCCACAAGACAGAGGATACGCCATTGCTGAAAATCTGCAGAAAAGAAAAACATAATCAGAGAGTGAAAATTAGTTACTAAAGCCAAGATATAGTGAACAGGTCTCTAAGAGAGAGAGGGAACAAGAAGAAACCTTCTGTAACGGAGATGGTAACTGAACCAGAAGATTCACCACTGAACTTTACATCAATGTATTGTGTATCATATGGGGACATGACAAAACTCCACTGCCCTCTTTGAAGATTTTTCCAATCAGTTTTCTCACACTGGCACATTCCAAGTGAAACATTCCTGAAAATAGACCATAGATAGAATGGTGAAACAAAGCTCTCTCTTTCCTTACTAACATGGATAGAAGAAAAGCTGTTGCACTTACCGGTGAAGACAAACCTGAATTTTGGTGTGTAGCCTCTCAGAGACAGTTACCAGTGGAGCCAACTTCACCTTAAAAGAATGCGCATACTTTCCTAATTCGGTTCTTGGATAGCCAGAGACTTGGATGCGCTCACAGGAAGTGAGGCTGACATCGAGAACAGAGTGGCCAGGACCAACACCTGAAGATATAGAATCCATATGTCATTACAAAAACAAGCACAAGAATGAAACATATATACAAAGGAATGTCAAAGCATTAAAGCAACTATGCAGGGGATAATAGCAACGATAAAAATTCAAGCTTTATGCTTCAAAGGAGAAAGCTTTATGGTGAATGGAACGAACCCAACAAAACCCAATTCTCACAAAATCAAAAACCCATAAGGGAACTTCAAATTCAAACCCTAAGTGTATCAAGAAGCGAAGAGAATCAAAGTAAAAGGGTAACAAAATAAGAGAAGTGAAATAGCAACAAAGATTGCTTCAGAGAAGGAGATCGCTAACAGATATGAAGTAAACAGAGTACCTTTGAGCGCTTCCGCGTCAGATGCGACCAAGGAGGATAATAGAAAGAAGAAAAGAAGAGGAAGGAGAACAGATACTCGATGAGGAAGAGGAAGATACGAAGAAGAAGAAGCCATTATAGATTAACCCCCTTGTCTCTCTCTCTCTTTATGGGGAAGACGGAACTGTGAGAGAAGCGCGCCTCTGAGGACGCAGTATTTAAGCTTTACCAATAGTTCTGGGTTTTGTGCGCGTTGCGTTGTAGAGTCTCGGTTCGGGTTAGTTATTAAATTATTTATCTTGGACCGCGTAGCGTTGTATGTAGGTCTGTCTTGGTATTGAGATAACGGTTCGGTTCCGTTCGGTTCGGTTCTGGTTTGAATTTAATAGTAGTTATACATAATTCGGTTCTCTTCTAGTATCCGTTTGCGTGATTAATAAATTGATTCGGTTTTATTTCGGTATGGGTATTTATGTTCCGAACCAGCAAATACTCAAATACTCAAATTTTCATTGAGTCTTTGTTTGGTTATTTTTGTATTCAAAATAATCAAAATGATTCAAATTGTACAAAGGGCAAATCTCTCAAATAGCCCCTTTTGAAGTTTTTGTCACAAAAATAGCACTTGAAAGAAAAAATGACCAAAATAGACCTTTTTATTTTGAAATTTTTTATATTTTTAATTTTTTTTAATTTTTAAATCTCAACTCCAAAACCCCCACCCCATAACTCTAAACCCTAAGTTTAGATTAGTTAACCCAAATGTATAAATATATATTTACATCCTTTAATAAAGTCTATTTTGGTTATTTTTCTCTTTGGGTGCTATTTTTGGGACAAAAACTTTTTAAAGTCTATTTTAGTCTTTATCTCATCATCAAATCTGTTATATTCTTTGTAAGAAATTACAAAATTTAATCAACTCTTTGAATCTATTATCTTAACCAATATATTATTGCTCGGTTCAAAAGAAATGGCGAACCGGAATTGCATTGTATCCGACCGAAATCAAATCTAAAAACGGTTCCCTTTCTTGTTTTTGGTTATGTATGTTTGCCATGGCGTTGTAATGACGCCCCCCTGCGTGAAACTAAAGCTTCGTTCGATTCACTCACCTTATAAAGAATTCTTGTATAATTACCATTCATACATAGTGTTGTAGCTTTCGGTTAGTTCTGTTCTGCTCTGAATATTTTTATTTATTTTTAGAAAAAGTAGGCAGAACAGAACAGAACATGTCTAGTGAGTTGTGTCTGGAGAGGCCTTTGTTTGGCGGCGCTATTTCCAGCTCCTTCCCTCAAAGATTCCAGGTCTTTCTCTCATCATCAATCTCTCTCTCTCTCTCTCTTTTTATAAAAATGTTTATCAACATTAGTTTCATGATTTTTTCAGGATGCGAGTAATATCAGACAAGTTCCAGATCATCAGGTTATTACACTCTTTCTCTTTAAGACATTAAGTTGTTATAAAACATTGTATAGACGAATCTCCTCCTAATCTTAATTTATTTGGGTTTGGCAGGAAGTGTTTGTGGATCCTTCAAGAGATGAGAGTTTGATATTTGAGCTTTTAGATTTCAAGACTGAGGTTGGTGACTATGGCAGTGCTTCTTGGTTTCTTCACGATCTTTCTCGTGAGCAAGACGCTGAAGCATTCAAGGTAACACCACTAGAACTACTAGACTTTGGGTACAAAACACGAATCAATTTCACTTTTGGAAAGTTTCAACCTTTCTGGTAATTCTTGTTTCCATGAACAAGCGTGTGCCAAAAACAATAGTAGTAACATTGCACATGAACTTTCAGTTGGTTGAGCAATCACAAGTCATTGATGCGCCTGGACTGTCTTTCAGAAACATCCCTTCCGTTGTGACAACTGCTGTTGGAGAGATGGTATAACTCATTCACTTGATGCTCGCCTTTTTGTTTCTCTAACAAAGATGATTACAGGCTATATCCAAAGGAAGACAGGGACGAGAAGCACAAAACTTAGTGAGGGTAATTTAGTTTCTCCTTGTTCTGTCTTTTAAGTTGGTTCCTTTTTTTACTTCCACTAGTCTGATGTAATGATCTCTTCTGGTAGGTATATGTGGCAAATCTTCGTCTCAAGGGAGTTGAAACAGATGTCTTAGTGACTGCTTATGAACCTATTCTCATCAAGTGAGTCCCATAAACTATTTTAGTGCAGAACTTGGAACATCCAAAAGCTTTGCTGTTGTTGTTGTTGTTCCACCTTGTCTTCGGTCTCATGTGTGTGCTGCCTATTGTGCAGCCCGCTGAGCGAAAGTGCGAATGCTGTCGGATCTAGTTTAGCTGTACCAGCTTCACAATCTGGAGTTACGCCAATGTGTGATGTCATCAAACAGGCACTCTCTACCTTCAAAGTCAATGACTGGAGTCTTTTCGGTTCCTCATCAGCTTGAATCTATGAGCAAAAAAAAACAAACAATGCAAATCTGTCAAGCTGGTGTTATGTCAGTACTGGTTTCATTTGTGTTGGGTTTGGTCCGTTTGGATAGCTTCTCAAGCGGTTGGGGTCTATACAAACATTGAGTTAGTCGGTTGAGAGTTCTTCCATTAAGTATTACTACGATGAGAGTTCTTCCATTAAGTATTACTACGATGAGAGTAAAAATAGAAAACCGAAACTCTTCTTTGCTGAAGAGTTCTCTCTATATGTTTCATTACAAAGTAAGGGAAAGCACTGTTTTGATTGAACGACCTCTATAGAAAAAAACAAGGACGCAGATACCTGAGAATGCAGAATATAAGAAAATATAGTAACTATTCTAATTTGTTTTTATTGATTACACCATAAATAAGCACAGATTAATTTAAGAAAAAATTAGAAAAATAGGACACTCTCATCTTGAATTTGTCCTTTTAAGACTTTTGGAAGATTATTTAGGAAAATAGGATTCACATTATTTTTAATACCATAATACCCCTCTATTAACCAATTAAAAATTATAAATAATATATTTTCGTAATTCATTTAATATTAAAAAGGAAAAAGATAAAAACAGATTTTTATCTTAGTTGGAATTATTGCTTCTTAATAAATAATAAATTTTCGTAATTCATTTAATATTAGAAAAAAAGATAAAAACATGTTTTACTTTCTTCTCTTATTATCTATAACCAAAGTAAAAAACAACAATTCTCATCTTTTTTTAACTCTTGTATTTGTGCTACACTTTTTATAATTTTATGTTTAAGTAAATGATCCACAAAAACAAAATGATCCACAAAAACAGAGATATATGTGTTGTATTTAGAGACTATGTTGTTAATAGAGAGAGAAGATGATTATGTTGATGAAGAAGATAGAGAGACAAAAAACAAAGAAAGAAAGATTGTGGGAGGAGAAAAACGTGGAAGAAAATATACTATGAGAGATTTATGGTAGATTTAGTGTAGATTTAGGAAAGATATTAACCGAAATATGGAAGTTTCCATAATTTTTGTGATTTTGTTATAATATTTATCATACGTTGTGCAGAACACTGTAAAGTGAGTAGAAAGTTTATTCTTCCGTAGGCGGAACATAAGTAAAAGGCATAACAAGTTATGACACATAAACAAGAAAAGGTAAATCGTAGAGTTGTGGTTATAAGTTGTAATCAAAGCTCGAGGTAGACTAACAACATCTTGCTATAATATAACCTAACGAATTCTAGCTAAGATAGAATATACAAGAAAGTTTTGTTTGTTTTATATACCTATGATAGATCGATGTATAACACTTAGTATCCGATTTATAGGCTAAGCAGATAGCGAGAATGCGTATTCTATCCCTAGGTAGGACATCAAATAAAATATGTTTCCACTATTTTTAAAAAATAATTTTAAACATATAAATCATTATACTTAAGTTTCCAATAGTTATCATATTTTTTTATATTTTTAAAATTTATTTTATTATTTTTCCATTACACAAGGGTAAAAATTGTCCAAAAATGTCTAAAATATCCAAAGTCCTAAATGGACAAACAAAAGTTGAGAGTGTCTCATTTTTCCAATTCTCCCTTAATTTAATCAACTATACAGAAATATTACATAAAAATAAATTTACTTTAGCAATTTAAAAAAAATTAAACATATTATACCATAAAACAAAGAAAGTAATCAATTACGACATGAAGACTTCAAAATAATATGCACGCAGTAAGGTCGGATAGAAAGAGAATTGGTTTACAAATATGGCCAACTACAACAATTTTCTTGCAACATCTCTATTTTTTTTTTTGAAACTTCACATCTCTATTTATTATATATTCATATTCAATAATTGGGAAAAGATCACCATCGAATAAACAAAAATAACTGGAAATAGCTATAATTCAGTTATAAATTTATAATTGAGTTGTAATTTATTAGGCTTGATCGTTAGGAAATAAGTTTCAGTTAAACAATCTCTCTTATTAAAACAAAAATATTCCTTTGAATCTAATATGTATTAGTGTATGATATTAGATAAAATGTCAAAAATAATTAATAAAAACATTAAAATTCAAATTATGTAAAAAATATTATCTATGTTTCCAAATAACACAATAATTAATATTGTATATAAACAATGTAAAACACTTGATTCCATATTCTTAATACGTTTGTTTAGTTTTCCTTCAAATTATTTGATAAATTAAATAATTAACTATAACACTCAAAAGTTTTTTGAAAAAATTGAAAATAACTATAACTACTTTTTAAAGGTTTATTACATATGAAATCAATTAAATTAATATATTTTTATTTTAATAGATATAAAATTACATTCATTAAGCTTAAATGAAGTTTTCTATTAAATTAAATAATTTATATAAATAAAATACTAGAGTTAATAATCAACAATCAAATAAATTTTCTAATTAGATTTTTTTCAAAAGTATATATCACACAATTAATCAAAAAAAAATCTAGAAATTTTATTAAAAAAAACATAACTAAAAGTTTGAAATAATTAAAAATTAAAATTTAGTAATATCTTATATAATATTTCTATTTAATATAAATACAAAATAATATATATTTTTTAAATGCACTAGATAGAAAATGTTAAAACATTTTGATTTCATAAATTAGATTTTAAAAGCACAAATCAAAATTTAGTTATGTATTAAGTCACATCATCGCCCTCATAGTTTACTGATAAAGTCCTTCTGCTTGTTTCAGTTCACTATATATATCAAGTGACGTCTTGTCGGAAAACTGGAGTAGCACCAATGAAGAAAAGAAAGATAGATCACGAGGCTCTAGTAAAGTCTAAAAAGAACAAAAACTATCCTAAGATTATTCAATAATTACATCACATCACGTGTGGACTTTTCTTAATTTTTAGGTTGGAATGAAATGTAGTCCTATCGTTATTGGCTAAGACAAGTAACAGCGAACCAAAATACAAAACCTTAAACAGGCAAAAGCTGAGCTTGCGCAAACCACCTAATGATTGGTATCTAAAATTAAATTAAGTAGAGAGTTGATTTGTCCCAAAAAGGTTGAGTTACAATAACAAGATTTTTTTTCTTCTGCCTACATTTTACTATTATTCTGGGCTAGGTCCATGCATGTCTATAATGCTGTCTAAAAGTGAACATGTAGACAAGTTCATCCCAAAAATAAACATGTAGAGATGAAACTGTAGGAGGATTGTTATCTAAATGAATGAAACATAACCAAATATGATCATAAATATTCGATTCCTTATCTTATCATTTCGTTTCACTATAGAATATGAGAAAACAGTACATAGCCATGGGACTCTGAACCTCTGATCAACTCAAAATTATCAAAGGTTGTACTCTAAAATGCGTTTTGATATTTTATAACTAATTTTAATTGCAATTTCAATTTCTAAATTTATTTTCTTTATTATACTAAAACTGTGTGAACATAAAATTTATATGTTTATATTTTCCAAAATTACAATTATTTTGTATCTTTTTTTAATTTCCAAATCTGTGGAATATTGTTAAAAATAATATTTTTTTCACATGATTTCAACGCCATTAATGTATATTGTTGCAATGATACTCAACCGACATGAACTCTATTTGCGATGTAAATCTATAAAAGCATCTCCAAAAAAATTATGTATTTTGAAGTTTGCAAAATCTTTATATTTGAAGTTTTGAAATGTTCTTCTTCAAAAGAAAAATTCCAAACTTAACTTCAAAATTATTTATATCTTACACTATGTTCCTTATATTTGTCATAGTTAATATAATTTCATAAAATGTTTATAAATAATAAATACATATATAAAAATTATACAACAATACTAATTAATAAAGTCTTGCACTAAAATATAAAATTATAAATAAAAATACATAATTAAATTTAACCACAAGAAAAATACCAAATTTTGTTGTTTAATTCTAATTTTAAAAATATTTCAATTTTTTTTTATTTTTTTAAAAAATCAAAATATTCAGTTACAAGCAAATCTTAAGTTTATTTTGTAATATATTTGTTGTCTAATTTTAACTTTAAAATATTATAAATTTATTTTAATTTTATGTGTAAAACTTAAATTTATAAAAAAAAGAATTTGAATTTTATAAAAATCCTTGAATTTTAAGGAGTAAGACGATAAACGAAAAAATATCTATGAGTTCTAAATTTTATTCGTAATTGTAAGGACCAAATTGCGAATAAAAATATGAAGTTTCACTCCTTAAAACTTCAAATTTAAAGTTTGAAATTCTTTTTAGAGAACAAAAAACTCTATATTTAAAGTTATAGGATTCTTTTTAGAGATGCTCTAGCCCACTTTTTTCTAGTATTGCTATTTTATTCTCTATATTTAGAAGAATTAAATATCAATTTCTATTTTCCTATATATTTAGAAAATAATATTATATATGAATATATTAAAGAAAATTTCATCTTTATTTTTAAAAATAATAAAATACATTAGATATGATTCACACTGTCTTAAATATTCTTTCCTTTGCTTTCGAAACCAATATGGATCATGGTCTATGTCCAAAGATATCTACAAGAACACTGATGACATGACGTAAAGTATATCTCCAACAGAAATCAAAACAGAGGCGCAATGAAACACGACTTATTTGAGCAACTCGTATTTATACAACTCTACCGCCCATTCAATTTTCTAAGGTCAATAAACAGAAAGTGGGTGTTTGATGAACCAACTTCAACTACTAAACCATTAGCTCAATGCACCGTTGGTTGGATGAAAGAAAGATTTATTGAGAACACTTCAATGCAGATGCTCTGAGAGACTGATATGTCACATGTTATTTCATGAATGGTTTTGTTTTTTATTTGTTTTAATTTAAATTACATAATAAGACTATATTAATATTAAATACATGAGATACTGCACTGAAAAACTATTGCACTAGTGATGCTCTGAGTGCCCACCCTTAGATCTACCAATGTTCCTATCCAATATAATCTTGTAAAATATTTAGAAAACAGTTATAATCTTGCCTCTACAAATGTCTACATTAAGAAAGATCCCAATATTTGATAGTGAGGCTCGATCGTTTCTTGTCATAGACTTACAGAAAACTTACCAATCTCTTACACTTGAAGAGCCCACTAGACCACAACACACCCTACTAGTTAATATATACTATTTGTTTTTGTTAATATCTTAACGCATTGTACATAACTTGTCCGTGTGACTTTTACTTTAATGGAATCTGAAGGAGAATGACATCAGCCCTAATCGAGATTGTTAAACGAGAATAAGGACGTTGAAGAGAGACGTGGCACTGTCAGCCATTCTCATCGACCAACTCCACCATGGACCTCTTTTCCAGTTTCCACTAAACTTGTCTCACGTACATTTCAGATTTTTGATAACACGTACCAAAAAGTCTCAACAGTATTTATTAGCAAAATATTTCAATTTACACAAGCTTATATAGCTATAAATATATCATATATACATATAGTTTTTTTGGTAAAAGATATATCCTATATATGGTTACATTATGTGTTTTTATGGAGATACACGTCGGGGGGTAAGGATTTGCCGACACGGATGTTGATATGTGTTTAAGTGGTGTGTGTGACCACCAGTTTTTATAAAAAAAATTATTTATAAAATTGAGTTTATAAATAAGTGTAACTTTTTTTTCGGAATCAAAGAGAGATAGCGAGAGATAACGACTGACAGCAATTTGGAGATTCATGAAAATCAATTCGTGGCATTTCTTGTAATTCTCTATATTTTCCCGAGGGGCATTGACGATAATTAAACTTTTTGTTAGATTTTTTTTTTCATTTTACTTTAATAATGTAAACACAATGAAGAAAACGTACCCTTAGCAGCTCTTGTCCCCTTCAATTGCGTAAATATATTATATATTTTTCCATCCAACCGAGCAAGATGGTAATTTCACAAGAAGAAAAGTAAGACAACCTTAAATATTGATATAATAATTTTCTTACCTAATTTTTTTATCACCCTAAATTATTTTTTCCTCTTTTACGTTCATTTTCTTAGTTCAGCTCACTATAATGTTCTTTTATTTGGAACAAATCTATATAAAAAATAACAATCCGTTTGAATAAAATTAGGCAATGGCACTATAGCAGTCCACATTAATGTCAAGACTCAAGAGGCCGAGCTTGGTTCGTTTTGGAATAAAGATTTGTAATAGTTGCTAATTTTCAGTGGAGAAAGATATAAATCTAGAAATAGGCTGTGTCATTTAGAAATAGGACTAGTATTAAAATAATCGTTTTTGTTTTGTCTTACATATATATAATCAACCTTAGTAACGGCCAGCATTCCAGTCAAAATATTTTATACTCAAAATGAGAGGAAATAAGAAAAACTAAAAAATCAGGTTGGTGTCGGTTCCTCTATCGATTGACCTTGAGAAGCTCTTGGAGGAGTATGACCATGTCCTATGTATGAGCCCTATCAGATGCGGAAGTGTATTATTATTTTTTTGATTCTTAGTCTAAAAAGTAAAGACCAATGGTCCAAAATTATTCAATCACAAAAAATAAAAACAAAAACAAAAAGTGAAGAAACTATAGAACAGAAGGTGAGACATCGGCATCACACGGTCATGGAGATCAGATGAGGTACAGTGTTTATATATATACAAACATACGCATCACTCTTCTGTCATGCATGCTCTATGCAATTACGTACACGCCCATGTGCTTGTATAAAGTTACACATCTAAAAATGATTGATGAATAAAGTTATATAACTAACGCATATTCACACATCGTCTTTAACTTTTAATTGGATGGTACCGGTAGATCCAACAGTTTATATCAGAAACATAAAACTTTAAAAGATATAAACAAAACTTCAATAAAATTAATGTCATACTAACATCGAAATACTATAAATTGGCTAGTTGTAACTAGAAATTGAAACCGATACATAAGCTATGAAAGTAGATATGCAGTTGTAGAATAAAACAAGAGTAGAGACAGAGCTACGAAGAAAGGGGTAGAGATGGAGACGTGAATAATGTATAGATATATACATTAGATAGAAGGGTCCAAAATACAAACAATGAATGATGAATGCTAGGGTTCCGGATACAACGTGATTATGTCGCTAACCGTAGTGACAGTTCATGAGAGGACAACTTTCATGTTGTTTCTTCCTCTCTCTTTTTCGACGCAATTATTTATATCACCATAACTAAATTACATTCAATCTCATGACCCACCAATGTTTATACTAGGGATTCGTGGAAATTACATCAAATGGTTTTGAAAAAAGTGGAAATATTAAATAGGTTTAAGCATGGAAGTGACCACAAATTGGATGTAAAAATATTGTAATTATTTGAACAGAACATACTAATACTATTTTACAAAGGAAAAAATTTAATAGACACCGATGTTTTAAGTACTTATATAGAATTTATTTATTGATTTAAAACATTTTTTTTTGTCTCTAGCTAGTGAAGTATAAATGATTAAGGTGCTAATTATTAGCAAAGAAAAAGTCCCCCTTTCGAATTGGAACAGTCTCCATCTTGTTTGTGAATCATTTGCCGAAGTTATTACAAATCACATGAATCTTTCTTTTATATTTCAAACTAATCAAGTACTAGCGAGTGATCCCTTGCAAACAAAGCTTCCATGATATGTATATATTTTGAAGGTTAAAATCTAACTTTTCATTTATATGATTTTTTTATATATATGATATTTACCTTTTAACAAAAACAGAAGATTAAAATCTATATGTATCATTCATTGTTTTCTATTCATATTAATCTCACTTCAAGACACAATGACACAACTCGCCTTCATCTTACGATTGGTACACCATAGTCCTCCAGTTTTTTTTTTCATTTGTTTAACACTAATGCACGGTAAAGTACGTCTTGTATATATAATATTTGAATGTTTAGATATCAGCGCCTAAGCAAGATCACTAAACGATTTTACAATAAGTAAGAATGAAATCATAGGGCACTAATCATACGAATTGAGCATAAGAACCATCATTATATATCACCAATACAATACTATTCCTCATTTAAAATACTAATTAACCTTGTTAGTCACCTAAAACTAGTAATCTTTGATTTTTATTTATATGATGAATACACATTAGTTACAAAGTCTATTGATTGTTTTTAAACTTTGTTGTAAGAACTAATTACATTTTTGGAAAAGTTGAACGACTAAAGAGAGTGGCAGAAGAAAAAAGAAAAGGAAAAGGAAAACGACGGCCATGGAAGGAGCTAAGTTTAGTTAGGAGATAAGGATTTCGGGGAACAAATTATGTTGTGATTTTGCCAACAACGAATCTTTTTTCTTTTTCTTGGAATTAATTGCATAAAAAGAATTTAGCTTAAGACTATTCCTTTTGAACCATTAACAAAATATGATTTACTTATATTTCTCTTAACTAAATTTCTTTTTGTAGGAAAAGTCTGGCTCTTTGATTCACAAAATTATATGATTGAAACTGGTATTGTACGATGGATACATCATTCGTTATCCATCGCGTTGGACTTGAAATTTGTTTCATTTGCTTTAAATGAGATTTTCTAATCGATTTAACCAACTTTTTTTAGATAGATCGATCTCAGCCAAATTGTGTTTGCTTATAAGTTATTTATGGGGGCTAATATCAAATGGGTTATATCATTATATGCCAATGTTATTCATTTCTTTCTCTCTATCAAACATTGTCATTTGGCTTCCATGGACATTATATGCCAATGTTATTCATCATCGTTTGATAGATATAATTTTCATCACTAAAATGTATTATCAACTCTATATGTATGTATATATGCGTGTGTGTGTGTATATATATGAATCACTCACCATCGTTTGATCTATATAATTAATTTTCAGCACTGAAAATTATAATGGAATGTAAATGTGTCTATATATCATGTACATAGCTGCCTTTATATACAACGAAGAAACTCCTAATCCTTAGGGGATTAGCACTATAGATAATTACAATATAATATCAATTTTATCTCTAAGCTATACCCTTATCTCTATAAAAATTACCATCAACTCATTTTTTTTGGGTCAAAACCATTAACTCTAAAAAGTATATAATGTAGTTGGTTCTCGTAATGTTAAACGTGCATTTATAGTGATGTTCATGTTGAACTGTATGTACGACGAGACGAGACACATAACGGACGAATACAATGGTTACATATATATATATAGATTACTACTACAACTGGAACTCTGTAAATTAATACTCTATACAATAATAAATATTATAAATTAATAATTTTTTCAAGTTTTGATTTGGTCGGTTCAAAATAAAAATTAAGATAATAATCTTTTAGAAAATCTTATATAAATATATGATCTCATTAAACTTATAAATTAATAATTTTATATGTATATTCATTTTATATATTACAAATAAACCAATATATTGTTTGGTTTATATTTATAATAAAAATTAATTAATTATATATAAAATCAAATATTTTAATTTCAGAAAAAAATATTGTAGTCTGTATAGTCTGTAGTATACACGTTATGGAGGAGAGAAAGGGGGCTAAGTGTAAAGCAAATCAAAATCGGGGGCAAATATAAAGAAAATATAAAGTGAAGTGGAGAAAATAAAATAAAGGAAAGAAAAAGGAAAGAGGCATAAGTGGAGCTGCAAAGGCAGTGAGACAATCATTGCTGGTGAATGTGGATGGGAGCCCACTTTTTCTTTTAATTTTTAATTTCCCATTTTTAATACACAATTTTTTTTCTCTCTCCAATTTGCATTATATACTCAAGTGCAGCTCTTTTATATACATGAGTGAGTTGGAAATAATGCAAAGTAAAAACCAGTAGTATATCTTTACGAGAGAATCTTATGAATTTTCTATGAGAAGCTGTAACTATTAGGGTCCGAATGGTGATATGGAGAACAAATACGGTACAAATACGGTATGATTCAAATAGTAACAAAAACATAAAAATATATATGGATAATGTAAATAAATTTGTTACTGTTAATTGTGGTGAAGGGAGGTGCGGATCGTTACTATTGGTTGCGTTAGAGCATCCACATTAGTGAACCTCCCATTCACGATTTCCAATGTCAATTTTCTAATTTTTTATTAATTTTTTTGTTTGATTATTTTTTTAAAAAATAATAATAATAATCAACCAACCAATCGCGGGCCGCCACGTATCGTGGAACCCGCGAAATAGTGTTGAACCCGTTTCTTACCAGTGAACTTTTCTGAACCGGGTTCAACACTTTTTCAATATTATATATTTTTTTTTTTTTGAAAAACTTGTGAACCCCTCCCCTAAACTTCTAATGCATGTGCTCTTAATGTTCTTTTACTTCCTTAAATTTTACTAATAAAACTGTATTATCTTTATTTTTCTATTAGTTTAGCATTTTATGTTTTAGGCTTTTAATAAAAACATTTAGATTTTTTGTTAGACTAATTTTATTTTCCACTATGTATTGAAAACTAACAAAAATATCGTTTTATTCATTATATTCATTTTCACTAATTTTGTTATTTAAAATTTCTAAATTAATTATGTTGTTGCAAAAAGCTAACTAATTAACAAAGAAAAAATATTTTGTGTAACCAGTAAACAATGATAGAATTTTTCTCAGTCAACACTAACACATATCAAATTTAATGAATCATAGAATTACATTATAAAATTATCGTAAAATATATTTAATTTTATATAATGAAGTAAAACTTCTGTTTTTTTACAAAACTACAGTGAATCTTGTGAGTTTAATGTGAACGAAATGCTAGCAATTCTTGAGATCGTTTTTTTGTTACTCGCAGTGATGTTTGAAATAGGGTTCGTGATACATGGTAAAAAGGATTCAATCAAAAGATGTAAAAGGAGAAATAAATGAAAATTTGAGAAAAGATTAATAATTTGACTTGACTAGATGTGGGATCCAATGATGCTATGGTCATTGTCTTTAGAGAGTGAATGATGCAGAGGGCACGCACGTGGAGTCTGTTTCAGCCCCACTGTCTATCTCTTATTTATTTCTTTATTTCCTCTCATTCTATTTTTATTCTATTACAAATTACTCCTAGTATTTTACAACTTTAAAAGTATTTTAGACAGATGGGTAGATTTATTATAAAACCCAAAACCTTGGTCATCCTGAAATGTCCCACGAGACTATTAAACTATTCTTGTCTTGTCATCCTTACATTTATACTACCACATGTAATATATATACATGTCAGTGGAGAAAATGACTGAAAGATTTAATGAGGGATTAATTATTTTTTATGCTAAAAGGGATTAATTAGTTGCTGAGCTTATTTATTCATACAATCTTATGATCATTATCTCTGAATTGTAATTCTTAATATCTGACATGAATTCCAGTTTTTATAAATACGGAAATTAAAGGGTAATTAAGTTTCTAAACTCCCATGGGGATTATACGTAAACAAAAGGCCAGTATATATATATATATATATATGACGACCGTCTATATGTTGAATAATGGTCACATGAGAAATGAAACTTCTTCATCACTACTTATAAAGTTTCACCAAAATAAAAAAAAATAAACTGTTTTGTCCACATCAGAGCGTTAAAATATTTTTCTAAATATAGTGCTACATCTTTAACGACACTTGTATGTCAATGGGATAACACCAATGGTGGAAACAAAGCAGAAGCAATACAGATTTGCTTTTATATATATAGCTCTATACTTGTTTTTTTCTTTTGGGTATAAGTGTATAACTATATGGTCTTATAGATTAAACTCGAAACTCATCCAAAGACACATATACATTAAAAAAAACTATATGTTTCATAAAAAAGGCAGTTGGATTCTATCATGTGGATCTCGTGATCTACCATAGAGCCATGGATTAATCACTGTCAATAATAATTCCATTAATTTATTATTTTCTGTTGTCACTTACGTACATGTAACTTCTGAGTTCTTGTTCTGAATCGCTGAATTTTTCGCTATGCAATTAATCTCGCGATCGATTTGGAAGTTAATAGCAACGACAAAAACTGACCTAACTTTTTAATATTATTGGAAAGAACAATAATAGAGTGTTCAAGTAGGGTTGTATTATTATGAAATCTATGTATCAAATGCAAATAAATACGAATTCCTTTAATTTTCATTCATCTCGATCACTGTAAAAATAAAAACTTTACTAATTGAATAACTGTACAGAATAGAAAAATACGTAACCCATTCTTTATTTCCACAAATGACGAAAAAATCTTACAGGGAATAGTTTAAAATGAAATAAAAATTCCAAATATAAAAACACAAGGATATAAAGCAAAGAAGAAAAGAAAGTCCATGCTTTCATATTCATTGCTTTAACCTTCTCTCACTCAGACACAAATACACAGCTAAGCTTCCCATCTGAAAGTAGTTTCATGTCCTTAAGGACCATAACATCTCTCTCCCTCTAACAACAACAACAACAAAAACAAAGAAGATAGACAGATAAACTATGGCTCACATAAAGATCATATAACAGAGAAAGTAGTCCCACTTCCCCCACCACAACCCATCTTCGATCATCATCAATGGATCCGGATCATAACGAGAATCATCACAGACCAAACTTCCCTCTCCAGCTTCTTGATTCTTCTTCTTCCTCCTCTTCCACTTCCTTAGCCATCATCCCATCAGCTTCCTCTTCCGACCCTAACGCTCTCTCCAAGAAACCACCTCCTAAGCGAACCTCCACAAAGGACAGACACACCAAAGTCGAAGGCCGAGGCCGTAGGATCCGCATGCCGGCCATGTGCGCTGCACGTGTCTTTCAGCTCACACGTGAGCTAGGTCATAAATCTGATGGAGAAACCATCGAGTGGCTTCTCCAGCAAGCTGAACCGGCGGTTATAGCCGCTACAGGGACTGGAACCATACCGGCTAACTTCACTTCTCTTAATATCTCACTTCGTAGCTCAAGATCTTCCCTCTCTGCTGCTCATCTTCGTACAACTCCGAGCAGCTATTACTTTAATTCACCTACGTTGGCTCAGCATCATCATCAGGTGCGTCCTAAGAACGAGTCACATTCTTCTTCTTCCTCGCAGCTCTTAGATCATAGCCAAATGGGGAACTACTTAGTACAATCAACGGCTGGATCTTTACCTACGAGTCAGACTCCTGCTACGGCGCCGTTTTGGAGCAGTGGTGATAATACTCAGAATCTATGGGCTTTTAATATCAACCCTCACCATTCAGCTGACGTTTACAACACGAACGGTGGTGGTGGTGGCGGTGGCGGAGGAGGAGGAGGAGGAGGTGTACATCTCATGAACTTTGCAGCTCCCATTGCTTTGTTTTCCGGACAGCCTTTGGCGTCTGGTTACGGAGGAGGAGGTGGGGAACATAGCCATTATGGAGTTTTAGCGGCGTTGAATGGTGCTTACCGGCCGGTTCAGGAGACGGCGAACCAGCAAAACCGGGAAGGAGATCATCATCACAGCCATCAAGAAGATGGAAGCACAAGTCATCATTCCTAGACAAAACACACACACAAACAATATTATCTGTGAGATTTATTCTTTCTTTTGTTTGATTTGTTTTTAATATTCTGATCGGGTTTCATTCTTCTTTTGATTAATGTATTAAGTACGTACGAACGTGATTAATTATTCTATGTATTTTAGTATGTGGATTTTGCAACCAGGGTTTGGTTTTGTTTTCTTCTGGCGTATAGTGTTTTTCCTTGTGAAATGTTTTCTCTACAATCGAGTGTGAAGGTGTTTTCTAATGAGACATAATACTTGATTAGGGTTTTTGAGCAATTGTTTATATATGTATAACTAAGTACTATTAATCAATAAAACATTTCCCACGCCACATTGTCTCAAAAATGGTTTATTCATTCGACCACATTGTCTCAAAGAGGTACATATGCATTCTGAGTTGTTCTTGTTCTATCTCTATTTAATTTTCCGTGTGGATCAAATCTTGATATGCTCAATATTTACTGGTCTATTGATGTTTGATGGTATCTATACCAAGATACTGTTGATATATATAGTAGAAAAGTAATTTCCAGCTTTAAAATGTGATTGTTTTGCTTATAACAAGTGTGTTGACGAGGGGATGTGTTTAGATATGATGCCATATAATGCCAATAGGTCTTTCTATGAGCAGGCCATGGGATACGTTTTTGTATTTATTTTATAGCATTTGCAACATACTCTCTCTCTTTTTTATGATGTTTTAGATGATATTTTTATTTTAATTTACATGATGTTTTGAAATTTTCTATGTAAAATTAGTAAAACAAATAATTAAAGTATTAAAAATTAGTGTATAATTTTTTGTCTTATTTGTTCATAATAACAATGATTAGTTTTTATTACTTTTTATTGCAATTGAGTAGTTTTAATAAAAGTATTTTTTTTCTTAATTTGTGTGTTTATGATAAAACATCATACAAAAAGAAGCAGAGAGATTAATTAATAAAGAATTATTTTGGCGTAAAATACAGCCATACCGAAAGCAAAAAATCAAAACTCTTTATAGATCCATATGGCCAGAAGAACTTAAGCCTGGTTCTACATTCGAAGACTCACAATTTTTGAATACCCGGAGAGAGGGTCTATCCGTGGGCTGCACCTCCCCTTGGGGATTAGTCTGGGCCTCTCCATGGATCTGGGATACCCCTAGGTTAATCAAAAAAAAAAAAAAATGCACCAAGAATACCTCATTATCTGCTGAAATTTTCTACAGAAAATATTAAAAACTATGCAGAAACTTAGATATGATATATATATAATAATATATATGTCTAATAAGTACCTTATAAAAACTTTTGATGGTTATAGATTCCAGCTTGATCTTTTTATTCTCAAGGTTTTTCTTGATAAATTAATGAAACATCGTTCATGTTTTTCTATCCATAATTGATACATAATAATTGATGTAAATTAACCCGAAAATTATCATTATACAAAATAAATATAAACAATATATGTAAAATACGTAATAGCCATATGGCTGCATCTTGAATCGGCCTATGTTATTAGATTTATTCAATTATTACACATATATACGGTCGTACCATGCATGGGCTTACATAAAATGAACGTCTAAAGAAATGTGTATATAATACAGATATATCAACGAGCATGGGGATTGGTATGTTAGCAACTTTAAAATAATACCATGCATACTCGTATATAAAATTAGTATGTTAACAGAAACAAATTATTGGTATATATGAATATCATAAATATAAATATAAATATAAAATAACATTTGAAACTTCTATAGATGGTGCCAGTCATTCCTGAAATCATTGGCATGTGTCAAGTATTTTTTGATAACCGTTAATAGTATTAAGCATTTTTAAAGGAATGTAATTCTAGCTGAGCTTAATAACAGACATCAGCATGAGTTTGATGGTAGTAATAAAAATAGAAAAGAATATGTAGGCTAGGCACCGATGATCTCATGAATCTTCTTTGATATTTGCATTATTGTTGTTCACGTATTATTACTTTATAGATAAACAATAAGATACGAGTCATGACCGATCAGTGTTTTTATGTCGCCCTTTATTCTATAATGAAAAGAAATCTGTAAAGGAAAAAAGAAATGGAAAGGGCACAAGGAGCAGTATCTGGCATCAGCATATATGTCCACTTGCTTCACTAATACAATCATCTTCGTCCTTTTACATTTACTGTAATATATAGAATAATGATAACAAAATATGGTAAGAGGGTAAATGTAAAAGGACGAAGATGATTGTATATTTGTATTACTGTAATATCACAAAGGAGAAGTCTCTTAGATAGCCGTTTTTGAAGTTTTTATTATAAAAATAGATTTTTTTTAAAAAAGGACTAAAATATTTTTTTTATTTTAAAATTTTTAATATTTTTTAAATTTTTTAATTTTTAAACTTCAATTACAAAATCTCCACCCCGTAACTCTAAACTCTAAGTTTAGATTAGCTAACACAAGAGTATAAATATATATCTACATCTTTTAATAAAGTCTATTTTAATCATTTTTCTTTTTGAGTGTTATTTTTGGGACACAAAATTTTTTTTGGTCTATTTTGGTTAACTCTATCAACAAAACCCCTTTTTATTCATTTCTTCTTAAGAAAAAGAAACTATTCAGAAATTTTACTATTTGTTTAATTATAATTTTTCTATCCTCAAGTTTTTTTTAAGGTCTAAGAGCATCTTTAACCCAAGCACCCCATTTGGGGTGCTTATTTTTATTTTTTTTTTTAAATTTTTTTTTTTAAAAAAAAAAACGAACCAATCACGGGCCGCCACGTGTCAGTGGGGCCCGTGAATAGTATAAGAGCTGGTGCTTAATTAGGATGTTTAAGAGGTGATGCTTATGGTTTTGGTGGGCCCAACCATCAAGCATCCCCCTTAAGCATCCTATTAAGCACCCCCTTAAATGGTGCTCTAATGTTCTATCCTAAGTAATTGATATGGGCTATTTAGAAAATATGGGCTTTGTATGGTCAGTTATTAGACGAAGGGCGAGAAAAGGATCGAGACCATACATCTATGATTGGACATGGATTTAAATAACTTCATTACCTTTTCAAAAAGAGATTAATCTTTATTTTTTTTGAACTGTTCAAAAATAAATAAATCAAAATGGGTAGCTAGGACATGGAACCGTTGAGAACATACCTCGCTTGTTGGGTTTCCAACTTCACTGGCACTGCTGTTATTTGTCTTCACAGATGGGTAAACATTCTCTCTGTGCTGGTTGCCGCAATCCTTTCAATTTTAGAAGAAAACACCACAACTGTTACAACTCTGGTCTGATATTTTGTAAAGTATGCAGCAGTATGAAGTCTATTAGAGCTGCTCTGGCTCATGATATGAACAAACCGCCTTTAACAGTCCTGCGAACACGGTGCTAAAGATTTGTGGGTATACAGGAACCAGAAGAGAGCTTATGAAAGTGCAAGTTGATGCTAAGAAGATAGATGATGACAAGAAGTTGAAACTCACCAAAGACCTTCTTGTTCTCCCTATACTTTCCTCCAATTGCCAAATCCGGTTCTTGTGATCTATATTTGACTATGCATGTGTGTTTTCTTTGCTTTTTTCGGTTTGGTAAGTTATCAATTTTTTATTTTCGTTTTTTAATAACTGGTTTGCTTGAAAATATAAAAAAGAAACATAGCCTTTGCTCTTTTTTTAGATGTTTTACCAGCGAGGGTTAATTTTTCTTGAACATTACTGTGAACCAAGTATCGTTGCTTGGAAGAGACAGTGCTCGAACATTTTGATTAAATATTTTTTTAGAATAAAAGTTAGTACCATATTTTTGAAGAACGAATCAAACATTTTATTATGTGAAAAAAGAATCAAACATTTTATTATCTTTTTAATCATGAGATATGTTTTTGGTTACATACCGTACAACTATGATAGTCATGTTAACTCTGTAATCTTTATCTAATATAGTAAGTCGGCAAACAAATGATACAATTTTGTGAAAATAATGTCTTGTTTTTCTTCTTTGACCACAAATAAAAAAAGAAAGAAAATCGTGTACACATTAAAACTATGAAAGTCAAGTCAAAGATTAAGGCCTGGACATCAAAAAGGTCCAATGGGCCTAGCTAAGCAGTGACGTATACAAAACTTAGAGCTTCCGAGCTATTCCTCCTATAAAATCAACATTACGCGTCCCATTTCTATTTTCTAGGGTTTTGCAACACACAATCGCCGAACGTAACCAACAACACCATGGGACGAAGTAAGTCTTATCTCTTCTTCTCCTCCAAATCTCAATTCGAAATTAGCTGAATCGATTCCTCATCCGTACATAGATCCTTGCATCGAATCGTGTCTCACTGATTCTATCATATGAACTCGCTAGGCTCCGATTAGTTTGAGATTTCGATTTGTTACAGATCCTTGCGTCGAATCGTGTAATATGAACTCGCTAGGCTCCGATTAGTTTGAGATTTCGATTTGTCGCCATTGATTGTATCAAATCTATGTAGGACCTGCGAGATGTTACCGTCAGATCAAGGGGAAACCCTACCCTAAATCCCGCTACTGCCGTGGTGTCCCCGACCCGAAGATCAGGATCTATGACGTCGGCATGAAGAAGAAAGGAGTCGATGAGTTCCCTTTCTGCGTCCACTTGGTCTCATGGGAGAAAGAAAACGTCTCCAGCGAAGCTCTCGAGGCGGCGCGTATTGCTTGCAACAAGTACATGGTGAAATCAGCTGGAAAAGATGCTTTTCATTTGAGGATTAGGGTTCATCCTTTCCATGTGCTGAGGATCAACAAGATGCTTTCGTGTGCTGGAGCTGATAGGCTTCAGACTGGTATGAGAGGTGCTTTCGGTAAGGCTTTGGGGACTTGTGCTAGGGTTGCGATTGGACAGGTGCTTTTGTCTGTGAGGTGTAAGGATAACCATGGAGCTCATGCTCAGGAGGCTTTGAGGAGGGCTAAGTTTAAGTTCCCGGGGCGTCAAAAGATTATTGTTAGCAGGAAATGGTATGTACTCTTTTCGATTTTCTTTATACTCTGTGTATTTTCAGTAAACTGATACAATTTGATGGTTTCAGGGGATTCACTAAGTTCAACCGTGCTGATTACACGAGGTTGAGACAGTCGAAGAGGATTGTACCTGATGGTGTCAACGCCAAGGTTTGGTCTTGTCTTTTGTCTGATTTCTTCACACCATTTGAGCCTTGTATGGTTAATTGAATCTGTCTTTGTGTTGCAGTTTCTGTCGAACCATGGTCCGTTGGCTAAACGTCAGCCTGGAAGTGCGTTCATATCAGCCACCAGCGATTAAGAAGAATGAAGATGATATGTGCTTGTCGAACTGAGAATCTAGTTTCTGCAGTTTTTTGTTTTGTTTTTTCTTGTAACAGTTGAAAACATGGTTCATCGTATGATTACGTTTTGGTTAAACAATTGTTTTAAGTTCAGTTTCTATGTCGCCTCTAGTTTATCTACATTTGATTCTCATTTCATTACCGTTATATATATATATATATATATATATATATATATATGTGTTTGGTTCTCAGGCTTTATTTCGAATCATCATAGGCTTGCCCAATGATTAGTGTATCGTTAGAAAACAAATTTAAAGAAACATGTACAAATTTCACTTAGTGATAGAAGTGATTTGAATTTTCAAACTAAAAACTCTTCTATTGCAGTCATAAGATACATAACCCTAATGGGTTGATGGGTCGTGACCCTATCCACTTAGCAAATGGGTCTTCCGATATATCTTCTCACATCTGACATTTCCATTGCTTTTACTGGTCACCGGCAACGTTTTCAGAAAGCAACTATAATCGGTAAGTCTATCTTCTTAGATTTGTATAATAGTTTTTGTTTTGTTTTTAGGAATAGATGGTAGTATTATGGTGATTAGATTTGGTTTCAATGAAGATACCAAACATGTCATGTAGATTAGATGTTCGACAAAATGTCTGACTGATGTTTTTTTTGAAGTAGTTGTGTTTGTTACCCTAACTTCTGCCCGTATTTTTGTTTTTTTTTTTCTTATGTAATCCTAGTAGATTAGGTGCTCGACAAAATGTCTGAGTGAAGAAACTATTGAGTCATTGTATGACACAATTGACAAAAGAGCTATTTTTCAATCAGATACAATATATAAATCTTTGGAAAAGTCGAATTTCATTTTTAATGCTACTCCTTGAATGTGTTCAAATGTTGTGTGGATCAGTTCAATAAATAGGTAGACAAATTATTGTCTGGTTTGTCAATGGAACCTGAAAATGTTATATAACTTGGATTGAAAGTAACCGTGTTCCATAAATGGACCAAGTAACACAACCGAGAAGTCAACTTTGGAGATATTTGACTCCTCTTTCTCTTGACTTTTCAGCGTCAAACCTTACATAACACTGGACTGAATACTATCGAGAGACAAGAGGCTAATCTCAAGTATTGATATGAGTACAGGTGCGTTTTCTTCTCTTCTCCTCCTTTTTTATATTTTTACTTGTTTCGATGTTCTCTGGAATATGAGGTTAAGTCCGCTTCAAATGTTCCCATTTAGATCAAGTTTCAGAAACATATGTTTTTTTCTTTTCACCAAATGAAAACCCATTTGACTCGTGTGGGAAGGTGGAGCATTTGGAGGAAACAGAGGATTGAGACCTATCCCACCAGAGAAGGGCATCTTCCCTTTGGATCACTTACACGAATGTGATACGGTACACTACTTCAACAACGGTTCTCTCTTTTCGGTCTCGGCGTTAGATCTTTGGTTATCTTTCAGTTTAGCATTCTTGACTGGAACACTTGTTTTTCAGGAGAAGAAAGAATATCTTGGCTGTCTCAAGTCTTCAGCTCACAAATCTGAGCAATGTAGACATCTCTCTAAGAAATATCTCCAGTGTCGAATGGCCAAGTGAGTCCCTCTCTCTGACCATCATAGTTCTCTCTAGTCTTGGGATTAAGGGTTTAGGTTATAGAAAATGTTCATTGAGAAACGGTGGATGTATGCAGGAACTTGATGGCGAAGCAGGATATGTCTGAACTTGGATTCAGTGGTGTTAAAGAACTGGATTCCACTGAAGATAAGAATGAGAGTCTCCAACATTGAAGGTGGACAAACATTTTTTTGTGCAAAGAAACAAAGGAGTGTATCGTTCTTGGCCCATATGCGTCTGGAGACTTTTTGGGCTAAAGAATGTTGGTTGATAAACACACGACCTCTACAAATCTGTAGACGTTTTAACATAATTATCTCAAGGGTTCTATACAACATAACTCCTTTTTTGGTTAAAGAAGTTTTATGTTGATTTTTTTTTCCTAAAAGCAAAACATACTTTTTACATTTCAATTTATGACTTTTTGCCAGGAACGTTGATATCATTTTTAAGTTTTCTAAGATTCATTTTCCGGGTATATTTAAATCCCACTTACATAATTTCTTCAAATTACACAATCGTCTCCGATTTAAAAAAGATTGTGTTTATGGTGACAAAAAAGATTTATTTTTTTTGTTGACTCGGGATATTCCGCAGACTGTTACCCAATGACGTTAGTCAGATCCGATTGCTCGCAAGAAAAATTAGATATTCATGTCGTCTAGTCACATGTTAAAGTAATCTGAAGGCAACGATTTCGAATATGCAAATTTTAGAATTATTGTGGGACATTATGTACCACCCGACCACTAAGGCAGGTTGAAAAAAAATTGTATTTACAAGATAGTCAATTCCAATCTACTTCTCTTTGCAAAAAAAAAAAGATCAGAAAATTCGTAAATGAGAGGGAATAACATAAAACTGCGTTGCTTTTTTAAAACAAATATCATACTTATTTTAAGGAATTAGAGGGAATAAATATTTTTATAAAAAATTAAAACGAAGTGTATTCTCATAATATGTTTTTTTTTAAACATATACATAATATATATAACGAACAAATATACAGTTTGCGTGTTGATCGAACTTTGTATAACATTTGATTGGACAGTTGTGACAATTAAGTCGTACAAAAAAGGATGATGAGTGAGAATTTTGGCCACGTAAATGATGAAACGAAACGTCACTAAGGGTAGAGAAAAATGGATTTACGAAAGAAAGAAGAACGGTACTTAGGTTTCATCGTTGTATAAAGAGCTTGCAGAAGGTAACCAGTGTTAGGCTTTTGAATCTCATTGTAGGCCTGAGACTTGAGTGTTCATTTCATGGGAGAGATTTGTAACATTATCATGTACTATTTATTATATAGTTTAGTTGTTGTCTATACTATATACCATTCCCCGGTGTATAATAGTATTGCTATTAACATGAATTTATTAGTCTATCTTGTTATTATTCTTATTGTATATAATAAGTTTCATTATGTTTCTGTTATGTATGTTAGGCATCGAATATACGTGTGAACATATTGCAATATGGACATTTTGAAAACTTGACTAGTTACTTTACATTGTACTATTTGTTAGTGTGTTTAATTCTAAATTTTTAATGGCGTGTACGAAGTAGAATAGAAATCAATTTCATACTATCACATCTCGTGTTATGTTTTTGGTATTTTACTTTTAAACAATTTAAAAAAAGCCAAAGAAGCATGAGTTTCAATTTGCTCTCCTCGCCCAATCATTCTTCTCAATCGATTTTCTAGAAAACGTTTTGGCTAATTCACTGGTTATTTTAACCGTCTAAATTTAAAAAATGAAACGCAATACATTTTTTATTTCAGATATGTAAAGCCTGATTCAATCCATTTTAAATATTTATTTGGTTTATCATATAAAATCATAAACGGCACCTTGAAAGCCGAAGTCAAGTTGATATTTTCTTCCTTTGATTTAGTTTTCTAAACTTTTCAAAATCATCGCCTTTGATCAAATAGATAAGCATGAATTTGTTGACAAAAAAAAGATAAGCATAACTTTTTAAAATTTAGATGATTTTATTCACATATATGTTATCCAACAATAGATATTGCAGGTAGTTGATTTGAAGATATTTTTTGGTGTCGTAAATAGTTTGATTAAGGTTTTGTGAAGAAAATATTGATGATTGGGGGGGAGTAGTTTGTCGAGTGATATCAAGTAAATAAATTTATCATTCTAATATTAAATCAATTCTTTTTAAAGAAAAAAATTACTGAATGAAAACAAGTCTATAGATATGTAAATAAATCTGTCAATATTAAAAATCTGATATAATTAGTATAATTGATTTTTAGCGCGTTTATTTTTTAAAATTTCTGCTTATGTGTCAAATTTAATAACAATACTTTCGTAAATATATGTTTATCAAACATAGTAAAATAGATACATGAAAACATTTTGTTCATCATAAAGTTAATATCTTAATAAATATTTCAAAGTTACTTTAGCAAATATTCAGCTCATTTGTGGGACTTGAATACTTTAGCAATATTTATATTGCTATATTAAATATTTCTCTAGGAATATAAAAATATGTAAATTATTTTGCCAACAAGTAGTGGCACTTGAATGCAAGACATAGCTGGGTCTCGGAGACCTTACTAGTCAATCTTTTGTATTTATTATTGAATAAACTATATTACATATTTTTCCATTCTCAAATATGAAATATTTTAAGTAAACACACATATTAAATTTAAAGTTACTCAACTAATTATATAATAGATATTATTATAATTGATTATACAGTTTTGATAAAATTAAAATTTTACCTTAAAGTATGAAATATCTAAAAAATAGCATTTTGATATGACAATTTTGTTAGATCAGGGTCATTCTATTTTATCGTTTATATTTTTTTAAAAAATAAAATAATTTTATTATAAAATAATTTTTGCTCTAATGGTATAAAGGCATTTCCAATAAGATATTATTTATTTTTTTCTATATTCCATTCCAAAATATTGTAATCCTATTACATGATTGAATTTATTTCAATGGTTTATTCTATAATAGAGTTATTATATAATAGAGCGAAATATAAAAAATGTTATCTATAGTTAAACTTTTACATTATTTTCATAAAATTATGGCTTTATTTAAACTAAAGTTTTCTTAAAAGACAATTATGTAAATAAAAATATGATTTTATTTTTATAAAATTGTATTTTTTGTATAAAAATAGTTGTTATGATTATAAGTTATAACTATAAAGTTAAAAAAGAAACTATTTTGATAATAAAAAGTATGTTTTATAATAGAAATTATTATTTTTACCTCTATATTTAAACTATCTTCTATTAATATAGCAATTAGTGGTAAAAATAAAAACGGGTTTGAGATGTTGAGTTACTACTGAATTAGATTACTTTCCGAAAATGCTTTTCTCTTCGATGCACTATTCAGTATTCAGACGCCAAATACTAAAGAAACCCTAAACACGTGAATAAGTGAAGTAGGCCAAACAGACGTATATAGAGCTATCAATTAAATTAATATTTAGCAACAAATACATTAGTAAATTTATACATTTTTAATTTTCAGTAGAATCTGCATGGGTAATAATACTACTATACTAGCGAGAGAGAAAAATGGCTAGATAATGACAATATGGTGGGTAGTAGTGAGCAAGCGCGGCCCTGAAACTTTGTTGAAACTATTTAAACCGGAAGCTTTAAAATATTCTGGCCAAAATAATCTTAATGAAAAAAAATGTAATTGCTTAGATTCGAATCTATAAAGAAAAATTCGCATACTAAATATGTTTTACCGATTGAACTAATGAATACTTTGTGAAATCATAGGCTAATATTTTATGTATTTTAAGAAGACTGAAAACTGGTGTTTTCATCGCTTCCTCCAAAGCTGGTACTGCTCTTGCTCAGGTCCAGTTTTGAAATTTGTAAAAATTATTTCGGACAAAATTTTAAAATTAATTTGGACTGACATAGTTTGAATGAAAAAGAAATAGTTGCTTAGATTCGAACTTATGAAAAAACTTCACATATTACACATGTGAGGTTGGTATTTTGTGAAAATTAATGGCTGATATTTTATTTATTTTAAAAAAGCCGCAAGCTACTGCTTTCACCTCTTCCTCCCATGACCGGACTGGTAGTGAGCAAACTATTCGTTATATTCGATCTGATACAATTATAATATTTTTTTTTATAACTTGATGAATTTTTTTTTTTCAAATTCAAAGACTATTCATCACAAAACCCATAGAAATCCGAAACTTTACTATTTAAAGCGTTTATGGATGGCCAAAAAAATTTAAATCCAAGACGGAATTTCTAGCCAAAATCTTTTTACCACTAGACCAAGACCATTTGGTTACAATTATAATATTTGATTATTTAAAATTTTTATAAGAGATTTGAAATTTGATATTGAAGAAATAACGATGAGTACATCATAGGTATTGCCGTATAATATTTAGATTCGACGTGAAATGTATACTATAATTTTATTATATTTACTATTTATTTTATATATAGCATATAGCCAGCAAAAAATTAAAGGTGTCCGGCTTTTCTTTTGTTGCTTATGTTAATAACCGAATAGAAAATTTGACAACACAAATGGTCCGGAATGGGACCGGTGAAAGCCACTTGAATTAAACTTGCATTTCTTAGAGCATGCACATTGAAGTTTCATAAGGGGAGTTCACACAGTTTTCTAGATAAACAGTGATAAATCCGTGCCTTTGGGGTTCACTCTGGTGAACCCGTATTATCACTGTTCACGACACGTGGCGGTCTGCAATTAGTCTATCTTTTTTTTTTTTTTTTTTTAAAAACAAGAAAAAAAAATAAAAAAATGAAAAAATGAACCCCAAGTAAAAGTTCATTGATGTGGATGCCCTTAGTCCTCTAGTTCTTTGATAGTAGGGTCTATGTCTATTAATAACTTAACAAACAATTTTAAAGACAAAACACAAAATAGTATCATTATCATTACTCCCACTAGAATTTAATAAACTAATAAAAGAAAGAACTCTAAATATAATAGCTAAAACAAATAAAAGAGGACATATGTCTAATCCACATGAGAAAACCCCCAATAAACTCCATGAAGAAAATATTCAATTCTATTTTTCTTCATAATCATATTTGGTCTTTAAGTTTCCCCTTTTACCCATTCTCTTGCTTGTTTCCCTATCCTACCCTACATGAACAGTTCTGATTGCAGTAACGTGTAATAGTTAGCAGCTTCATCCTCAAGCTCCCAAAGCCCATCACAAAACCCATCTAATAAACTAAACTCATTAACATAATCTTGATTAGTCTCATTGGTGTTAACCTTCTCATAATTACTCCCGCCAAATTCAGTGCTAGGTATCCCGAGTTCATCGTCGGAAGCTTCAAGAAGATGCTTCATCACTTTCTCCTTGTCACTTTCGTACTCTTCTTCCTTTGAAACGCACGAAGACGACGAGGAGGAGGAGCAAGACGAAGAAGAGAGAGCAGGATTCTCAAAAACGGCAGCGTTTGTATCGTCCGTAGAGAGTTCTTGCTGAAGTGTGGTGATTAGGGAAGCCAAATCATTTTCTGCTTCCTCATCGTCTAAGAGACAATGAACTTGGTTGTACGAGGTAGACGATGAAGAAGGCTTTTGTCTTTTTGTATCTTCTTGGGGTATGGTTTGTTGTTCATGCTCTTCTCTTTGGCGTTTTAATGGCGAGTGTACTGCTGTTTCTGCCATTGTTTTTGAGAAGACGAGAGAGAGATTACACTGGTGCGGAGAGGTTTCTTTAGCTTTCTAAAGATTATCGTGTGGTTTGATGAGAGAGGAGGAGACTGAAAATGTTTATATAGAGAACGAGTGTGGTCAAAAGGGTTTGTTATTTTAATTAAACAAATAATGACATGAATTAATGTTGAATATAAAATATTAAGCAATAATTTTGTAGGTTCGTGCATGTCAGGAAAGAGAAATGTGTTTGCTTTTACATATTTCGCATAACCCGGAGAGAAAATTGTAAATGTGTGGTCTACAATTTTTTTTTTTATCATCTGGTCACCTGATCAAGAAATGTTTAATGCATCTGGTTTGTCTTCATTTAACATCTAAACTATTAAAACTGAAGTACAAATTTCAAATACCCCTTAGTTTTTTTCAATAATTACAATAAATTACCATTGATACTATACTTACATCCAAACAAACAAGAAAAAAATAAATTTGGGCTAAGCTCATTAACAACATTTTTTATAAATTCATTTTTCATTGAAATTGGAGATTTCATAAAAAATGTATATGTGTTTATACATATATATATATAGAATTAAATTAGTTTTATTTTTTATTTATATTCATATAAGCTAACCAACTATATTTGAACTATAAAAAAATTAATAATGTCAATAATTTTTTATATAATCTCAACTTATTCATTTATAATAACAAAATCATGTAACTTTTCATAACAATTTAGTAACTAAAAAACATATTAATGATTATTATAAATGGTTATATATATAAACAAATACAATGTATTATTCATTTGTACGCTAATAAGAATAATTTATGTAATTTATAAATTTAAAAATTTTAATCACCGTATAATACATATACACAGTTATGTCTAGGACGGATCGAATTTCTGAGGTATTTTAGGTTCTACGGATTCGGATATGCATTCGTCAGATTCGTAAAATTGTTATCCAGATCTGGATATTCGGACTAAAATCCGAATACACGCGGATATCTGACCTGTTTTTTTTTAATTAAAAACTAAATATTAACCATATATAAGTTTATTTAAAATTATTATTTTAAAAAACTTTAAAAGCATTCAAATTTAAAATTAAAATTTTAGTTATTTTATATAAAAGTATATATAATATACATAGATAACTATAATTCAATTTTAAATATTTAATATTTAGATCTGGATATCCAAACCTAAATTTTACTATCCAAATTCGTAATTGGATCAGTCAAATCCATAAAATCACTATGAGGATCCCCGAATATCTGTTTTTTGAAGCGGATGGGATCCTAGATCGAATAACGGATATCGAATATTAAGTTTCATTCATATTCACAATTATATCAAACAAATTGCTTAAAATATTTGACATTCATAAAAATAACACCCGCGCGGGCGCGCGGATCAAAGGCTAGTAAGTTATTAAAACCAAATTCGCTTTGTATTTGGATGTATTTAACATAAATTAACTTTTAAAAATTTTATGTTTGAATAACAGTAGATTTATCATTTTAATACAAATCATTCTTAGTTGTATACACTCTAAAATTATTCTTTTGATAAAACACTAATATTATCTTCTTAACCTTTTAATATTTGCCTGGTAAGAGAGAAAAAAAAAGTAATAAGTTGTTGTCATAGAGATTTGGTAATTGTATATGGTTGTGTCATCTGCCGTTGGATTAGTGTTCCAGAAGCAGCTTGTACATTACGAGGGACTATCGAACGGTTGTCGTTTCAAGTTTGTGGATTGAACATGGAAAGTGGCAGGCTCTCATCGGTTTATTTTCTGTCCAAACAGATTCTTATCCTTTACATGCACGATGGAAGGTAATCAACACCTAAACTATTTTGACTCGCGGTATAAACAAATAAAATAAACATATACTCCCTAACGTTTAGAAACAAATAATTTTAAAGATAGATTATTAACGATAGTAGCGTCAGGATGTAAAGTAAGTATTATTTCTTTTCCATTAACACGAAACTTCTGTTTTCATTTTTCAACGCTGGTACGCTTTTTTCTTCTTTTTCCTTTAAAATAAAAACAGTACAAAATTGTTATAAAGAAATCAACAATATGTTGACGTTGGGGATTTTGTGGTCGAATGATAAAAAAATGAATTTAGGATATCAACATGTTTCTGATTTGTTTTATTTAGTGTGTGAAACTAAATCATATTACTCCTGACACTTACATATATATTATTTATGAATTTTCTTATTTGAAAAATGGAAAAATCTATTAATGTAATGCATATTTATTAGGAAATTAGTCAAACCATTCTATTGATTCAGAATATTCAAAATAAAAAATAGTATATTAACACAATGGTCTTTTTATGTGCAAGGCATATTATATCAGTATTTTCATTACTTTTTAAGTTTTTATATCATCGAATGAGAAATTGATTGAATTATTTGTATAATTTATTAAACTGCCTTTTAAAGCTTCAATATTGATTTGTGAAAACATTTAAAACATGAAATCATTCAAAAAATCTGAATACATAAAAAACAAATCTGAAATTTTTAGTTGAATATATTCACGAGCTTACACTCTTACTTTAAAGAAGAACAAATTTATATGTAATCTGATACAAAAATATTATCTATAAATCTTGCTGATCGAGCCGACATGAAACAAGTTTTTTAAAACCAAAATATAAATGGAATAAACAAATAAATACAAAAAGAAAAGAATATTATAAACAGAACAGCCAAAAAAGAGGAGGTGACTGGTGAGATGATGAATAGTCGAGTACTACATGGTTCGAGGTAGGGTTACACAAGTGGGTTTTGTTTGGTTTCTTTATACACTTCTTTTATTTCTTGCTTTTCTTTTTTTCCTTTCACTTTACTTTATTAGCCAACCCTTCTTTTCACTTCTTAGTTAAGAGACAAATCGATGGTTAAGGGTAGGTCTGGTCGTTTTATCCGTTAAATTTGATTCGATTCGTTATTCGTTTCGATTCGTAAAATCTGGATATTCGTAAATCATCAAAGCAAAGCAAATACTAAAAGTTAATATCCGTTACAAACGAATCAAACCACAAATACTAAAAAATTTAGAGCCGGATATCCCATTTGATCCGACATTATACAAATAGATGTATATCTATAAATAAATATAGATTTTTTATATGTATAATTTTATAAATTATTATTTAACATATTATTTTATTAATTTTATTTAGAATTTACTTATAAAATCTTTATAAAAAAAAAATTTTCAAAAAAAATTGTGTGTTTATAAGAAAATTTGATTAATTTTAGAAATTTATGGAATATATAGTTTCATTTATTTTTATTTTTAATTTTATATTGTGTAAAAATATTTTTTAAAAACAAAATTTTATAGTTTTTTTTAATTAATTTGTATTAAACAAAGCAAATGAAATATCCGTAAATATTCACAAATATCTCAAAAAAATTCGGATATCCGGAAAATCGGATATCCGTATTTCTCCGAAGCAAAGCAAATCGGAAAATCAGATATCCGTAAGATACGAAGTAAATAACAAATACTAAAAATTATGAAGATATTTGATACGTGTCCACCGCTAGTTAAGGGTGAGAGTGGACGATATGGTAAATAGAAGTTGGGGTTGGATGGTTGTTAGACGAAACAGCTTAACCAGAACACAGGAAGAAAACATCTTAATACTTGGGTAGAAGAGAATCAAGATCTATGTTAGTAATGATGGTGATTTTGAACGAGTAAATTATTCAGAGACATTTTACCAAGTAAAACATAAGAAACTACAGCTTGACATTCTTTTCAAAAATATTATAGGATCTTTTTTAATATATCAAGTGAGATGACAACTATAGAGTAAAAACAAATAGTTGTATACATCTTTTTAGGTTGTATATATACTAAAAGGTATATTTAAAAAATAAATAGGAGTGGTCCAAGCGAAAGAAGTGTTGTTTGGGGAAGAAGATGGGGCAGCTTGTAGCCTTTCTGTAAGAGCAGAGCACACTGTTACTTGCCATGCCTCTTGATATGTCAACTTGTCCATTGTCATTGAACTCTATTTTATTTTTTTTTAGGAAGAAAATACATTTTCTGGTTTTAAAATGGCTTGGACGGAAAATAAATTTATTTGCCAAAATAAAGAAAAGAAAATTATCTCAGGTGTCTTGCCATTGCTTCTCTGGGTTACTCATTCAATTTCTTGGAAGATCTGCATCTCAAAGGTTTAGAATTCTCTAGTCATTTCGTACACCTACGCACATCTTGTTCACATGCATGTATGTATATTACCGTATACGTGTTGTGTATACGTATCTTGTAGCTTATCGATTTGAGAGGCGAATATTAATGTGAAAATGAGTGGACATGGACATGTGCTCCCGTTTCTTATTCAATAATATGAAGGAATATTTAAATGAGTAGCAGGATATATCCATGTGACATTATTATGTTTTTTTCCAAGAAAAAAATATATTATGTTGCTCTTTTTTTTATTAACTTCGGATATCTCAGGTCTATGGAGAGATCCAGACTAATCTTCAATGGAAGGTGAAGCCCGCGGATATACTCTCTCTTCGGATATTCAAATTTTTCTAAAACATGAACTCATATTCGTGTTAGGTGATCAGGATAATTGTGACTTAATTTCGCATAATAGGTAAATCGAACTTAAAACGTATTAGCGTCTTAGACCCGCCTCGTTACGACTTGACTCCAATCATCCCGTCTTGTTACTCTCTTTATGTTAAGAATTCACAACCTTCTTTATATTATTTGTATATTTTGATGAAAAAAAATCCATAGAATTCCTTAGTTTTAATGTATAAAAGTGTTGCATAGTTATAACTAAAAAAATTAACATAACAGTTATTTGGACGTATTGAGAGGATTAATTCAAACTATACCAGAAGTGTACCCTGTATGTTAGTATTTTACTCATGATTTTTTGTGTCTTATGTACAAACTATTTTAGTACATAAGGTTATCTTAAACCCGAATAACTAAAGGCTGGTTCTAAATTTATGAAGATTATGAATCTAAATTTTTAAACTTTCACTATTAACAAAAACTGTTAATATCTTAAATAAAATATATGTAGCTACTTTTGCATCAGCACTAAAAATAATAGATAAAAAACTATATGATAATGTTAAAAAAGTAATGCAGTAATAAAATTAGAATATTTCCAACCGAGATTTTTATCTTTTTAA
Source organism: Moricandia moricandioides (assembly GCA_905132885.1). Taxonomy (NCBI): domain Eukaryota; kingdom Viridiplantae; phylum Streptophyta; class Magnoliopsida; order Brassicales; family Brassicaceae; genus Moricandia; species Moricandia moricandioides. The sequence continues at coordinate 86,686 of CAJHQQ010001172.1, forward strand.
AATAAAGATACATATAGTGATAGTTTTGTTAAATGCATATTTTTATAATAGAATTTCTATAGTTTTCAGAAAACATCTAGAAATGATGTTTTATTTTCATACATTGAATTTTTTTAGAAAGATATATAGATGAGTTAGAGATTATTTTATTAAAATTCCAACTCTATTGCAGAATTAAACCATTTTAATGTTATAATAACTTGAAGATGGTCTAGGCGGTTTTATTTTTGAATAAGACTTATATAAACAAGAAAATCGTGTGAGTCGAGAAAAAATAATATAAAAAGTATCTCCCTCTGTAAAAGCCTGAAGCTGTCATGATGACTCGGTTTCTTAAATACATACTGTATTAAGCTATCTACTTTTTGGGTCCTATTTATTTATTTTGCGAGCGAAAGAAGTAACATATTGATATTGATGCAAGCAATACATATAACTAAAGTTGATTAATGATGTTTCCCGTGAGAATTAATTAAAGTAAACCAAGAGTGAGGTTTCATATCGATGGTTTGTCAGACCTAATTAAGATATCATTCTCGTCTAAATTAATGTTTGCGCATTATACCGCAAACCTAACGCTTTAACAAACAATATATCAACATAATCGCTTGCATTCTTTATTAATTTTGGCTATAGTCTTGACACTAGAGAATGGATCCAGATCGGTTTAAGTAATCAGTTTGACAACAAGATAAAAAGTACTCCCTCTATTTTATAATAAATGTCATTTTAACCATTTTTTCTTGGTTTATAAAAAATGTTACTTTATAATTCTAACTAGCCTATGACCCACCCGCGCGCCTGTGCAAGTGTTATTTTTGTGAATGTCTAATATTTTAACTAATTTGTTTGATATAATTGTATATATATGATTTGAACTTAATACTCAATATCCGTTATCCAATTCGGGATCCCATCAGCTTCGAAAAATGGTTATTCAGGGATCATGATAGTGATTTTACGGATTAGATTGATCTAAGTACAAATTCGGATAGCGGTAGAGCTAGGACAGTTATTGTATGAGGTCTACCCAATGCTAAATGCAGAGGCCTAAAATTTTAGATTTGAATATCAGATCCAAATATTTAATATTTAATATTTAATTATAGTTATCTATGTATATTATATATAGTTTTATATAAAATAACTATAATTTTAATTTTAATGATTTAAATTTTTATAAACAATAATTTTAAATAGACTAAATAAATGGTTAATAGTTAATTTTTAATTTAAAAAAAAAACATGTTTGGATATCAGCGTGTATTCGGATTTTAGTCTGAATATCCTAACCCCAAATATCCGTATCCGAAAAACAATTTTATGAATCCGACGAATGCATATCCAAATCCGTATATCTTAGAATACCTTAGATATTCGATTCGTCCTAGACCTAACTGTGTATATGTATTATATGGTGATTAATTTTTTTAAATTCATAAATTACATAAATTATTCTTATTAGATATATATCGTGCAAATGATAATAGATTAGATATTTGTTTGTATATATAACCATTTATAATAAATATTAGTATATATTTTTCTCATTAAATTGTTATGGAAAATTACATGATTTTGTTATTGTAAATGAATAAGTTCATATTATAATCGAAAATTATTAACATTGTTATATCTTTTATAGTTCAAATATAGGTTTATATGAATATGAATAAAAATAAAACTAATTAAATGCTATATATATGTATAATTTTGTTTTTATTATAAAAATTTGAAAAACACATATACATTTTTTTATGAAATATTCAATTTAATTGACAAAGATTGTTAATGGGCTTAGTCTACATTTATTTTTTTCTTGTTAAAATTCAATGTTTAGATGTTTGGATACATGAATAATATTAGTGGCATTCTTTGTAAATATTAAATAAAAATAAAGGTTATTTTATATTTGTATTCAGTTTTAATAAATTAGATGCAAAGTATACTTACTTTTAACTGAAAATTAATTACAAACTGCATTGATTTTATAAATAATTTTATTTATCTACAATATTATTGGGCAAAAAGATGTAATTAATAACAATTTACTTATATTTCATACACTTTTTTAATCTGTGTGAAAAATGTTATAATGACACTCATTCAATAACAGAGGGAGTATGTAGGTTACAAAAAATGTAAAACAAGGTTTTTACACCCTAAAATAAACTTATCTCTAGGTTTTTGTCAAAAAAACTTATCTCTATGATGTATCCATATCAGACTAAAGTGAGTTTTATCTACTACCAAGAATATTTAGTTGTTAAAGACAAAATAATAAAAATCTAGTTGACCAAGGTCCAAGGCTTAGATTTCTATGCATGCATCCTGCTCAAATTCTAAAAGCAACAAAAAATATTAATATCTCCTTAGCTCTCGCATTATGTTTGTTAATCCCCTCTGAAATAAAATGTCTCGATAGTTGCAAAAATATAAAAAACTAAATCCCTGAAAGATACCAAACTGGATGTCCACGTCTATCCGAGTCATTCCTATATTTTTAGATATGCATAAATACAAAATACAACGTGATCTTTTCACTTCTTTAGCCTAAAATTCAGACTAGTATTTAAAACTACCGATGTGGTCATCAGATTATCATTGGGTGAAGACAATATGTTAATGGGACATTTACATCTTGATAGGAGCTAGTATCCGATTTTAATATACTCTTCCCACACCATTAATTAAAAATATCATAGCGTGTTGGATTAATCCAGGGAGGTCTCCGAAAGTAAACTAATCAATAACAACCTTCGGCTTGTCCAAACACTTCATTGACAAGTGTCTTATATTCAGGGTCGACTTAGAACAAAAACCTCCTCCTTGTTTTTAATACATGACGTTCTATAAAAACAATTTGTTTCAAAATAGACAGCCTTTTATATTTTTAATATAAAATTTATTAATCTTAGATAATCATTTATATTTTTCAATCTGTTGATCTAATTATGTTTTAATAAATATTTAATAATATTTTTGTTTAGAAAATAAAATTAAATATTTAATCCTAAAATTATATATAATAAAAACAGAGGGAATATAACAGTGGTGCTTTATGTGCTAGATTGTAATAGTCATTCTTATGATCCAGTATATTCTTGCTACCAGTTGTTACTTCTAAATTTAAACTGTTTATGTAAACTTGAAAGTTAATGAATAGTAGCCGTTTTTAAAAACAAAAGCAAAAACAAAATACAATCATAATTTATCAAATAAAATATCAAAATTATGTGTGTTTACATTAACCATGAGTATTCTCGGATCAAGTTTGGATTATGTTCTTTCACATTCTAGACATTTAGATTCAGATAGGTACATGAAAATATTTAGTTTGGTTTCAGATCGGATCTTCTCAATTATAGGTAAGGTAGACAATTTTAAAACTTATAAAGAACCGCTATATTCGAATAGAAACGACTTTGGTTTGTTTTATTGGTATTAGATATTTTAGGTATTTTCATGTTTTAGGGTGGGTTCTTTATATATATTTGAATACTTTTTTAGATATTTTTATGGTTTTCATATCAGTTTCTTTGTAATATTTTTTTTTGTTTTAGGGTACTTTTTACGTTTTTTTCTCATGATTTTGGATCGATCATTTTGTAACTTTTTGGTATCTTATATAAATTTGAGTATAATTTGGGTAATTCAAATCTATTTTATCTTACATCCAAATTTCACACATTTTTTTGTAGCATGTAACTTAAGAGTAACATACCGCAATATCCCAAATTTATTAAAAAAAAATCTTTTGCAATAGATATCAAGTTATGGTTATTAAAATTTGAATTTATTATTATCCGATCGGGTCCAAGCCTGCAAGTCCTCCACTAAAACTCTAGAGGGTGAGATAACATTATCCGTACTGAATCAAACCAAATTTTCCAAATCAATTTTGGTTCAAGTTTTCGGACCTAGATTAAATATCCATCGCTAATTTATATATTTTAGTATTTTGGTTGTCTTTACTTTATACTCCCTCCATTTTTAATGTACGATGTATATGAAGCTTTTGATGTATAAAATTCTTTTATTTTTCTAAGTAATTTTTAACTTTATTAAAAAAATGTGTACTCAAATATTATCTTGAATTTTATTTGTATTTGGTTAAATAATTTTTAATTTATATTTTATTGGTATTTTAAAATAAAAGGTAATTTTTTTAATAGTTGTGTATATGTCTAAAACATCATATATTTGAAACGAGAGTATAGATCTAAATATGAAAACCTGGGAGTTGTTAACTTGTCTCCATATCTATCAAACTTTCAGAATGTATAACAAAGTTTCCTCTGAATGCTAGTTTATTCTTTCGGGGACGTTTTAAAATTTGTTAGTTTACCATTTAAACCACCAAAATTAATCATGTTCTAGAAATAAAAAAGACACTTGAAAAAAGAACACCTCTTGAAAACCGAACACCTCTAGAAATACCCTGGTTGATGATATTTTCAGGAAAATATATATTTCAATTAAGAAGTGATACTCAGATACTGTATGTGCCTATGTGGTCAGTTAAACTGCCGAGCGATCTAATATCACTAGAGTGGAGATGCTTTGCATTCCAAATGACCGAGGGATCTAATGCCAGTTGTTTTTAGAAACACCTTTTTCGACACATTTAACCTATTGCGTTCATCAACTGATGATGTAGTAACTATACTGATGGTAGTTGAATCATTTAAATTAATGATTTCAATATCCTTCTGTAGATCATTTTAACTATTAGACAACAAAAATCACTGTAACATTTTTTACACACGAGATAAACCATAGATCGGAACTGATGATAATCACTAAAGCTTCTAAGAAACTGGATATTTTTGTCACTTAAGCGTTTATAAATTACAATACAAAAAGAACCCACAAAGATTTCCGTAGATAGTAAAAATACTATAAATTTAATTTAATTAAATTAAATAATTCATAATAATACGTATGTGAGTGTGTATATTTCAACAATTTAAAATGCCTTCAATTTACTCAAATCTTTTAGCAAGAACACAATTTTAGTGAATATTATAAAATGAAGAGTTTGCACTTTTCAGAATATTATAAAATGGATGTCCAGTGGAGAAGTGTGCCTTTGAGGGATGGCTGAAATTAGCCAAATTTCGGGCCTCCCTTATTTCTCGTCCAATAAGTCCACGAAGGTATTCTTCGCTTTATTTACATGTTTGTGTTGGACAACCACAACATATACACCCATTTATTCCAAACTAGGTAAATGAAAAATAAAAGCAACACCATCTTATTGAATCTATTACTTTTGTAATACTTTTAAAATAAGATTTGTTTTTAATTTTACCACAAATTTGATAACATTTTTAAAATTTACCTTTAAAAGATAATCATAATACTTTAAACCATCCCTAATAAATCATTTATAGAAGTTTATAAAAAGTCACTCCTTAAATACAACATCCATACATTAGTCAAAAATCCTAAATCTAAATGCTATGGTATTTTTCTTATAATTAGTATAAAAATTGATATTTAAGTTATAGTATTTTAAAAACTATTTTTAAAAACTAACTGAACAAAATATGAATTTGTACGATAGAAAAATTCATATTTTATAAAATCTTTGATGACTGAGAGGTTATCTAAACTATTAAAACTGAAGTACATTTAGTACTTAACCTTAACATTTCCTAAATAATTACCATTGAATGCTATTGATATTATCGCTGCATCCAAACATTAATTCTTAATAAGAAAAAAATAAATCTGGGCTAAGCCCATTAACAATCTTTATCATTAGAATTGAATGTTTTATAAAAAAGTGAATATGTATTATTCAAAATTTTATAATAAAAACAAAATTATACATATATATAACATTAAATTAGTTTTATTTTTATTCATATTTATATAAACTACCAATTATATTTGAACTATAAAAATAATAATAATGTTAATAATTTTTTTATTATAATCTGAATTTATTCATTTACAATAACAAAATCATGTAACTTTCCATAAAAATTTAATGACTAAAATACATACTAATATTTATTATAAATAGTTATATATACAAACAAATACAATGTATTATCATTTGTAAGATATATATCTAATAAGAATAACTAATTTATAAATTAAAAAAATTAATCACCATATAATACATATATACAATTAGATCTAGGACGGATCAAATATCTAGGATATTCTAGGATATACAGATTCGGATATGCATTCGCCGGATTCGTAAAATTGTTATCCGGGTTCGGATATTTGGGGTTAGAATATTCATATTAAAATCCAAATACACGAAGACATTCGAACCTGTTTTTTAATTTAAAATAAATTAAAAACTAACTATTAACCATCTATTTAGTTTATTTAAAATTATTATTTAAAAATCTTAAGAATCATTAAAATTTAATAAAATAGATTTTTTGTTTTTTATATAAAAATATATAATATACATAGATAACCATAATTAAATTTTAAATATTTAATATTTGGATCTGAATATCCAGACTTAAAATTTTGCTATCCGAATTTATAATTGGATCAATCGAATCCGTAAAATTATTATCATGATCCATGAATATCCGTTTTTCGAAGAGGATAAGATCCCGAATCGGGTAACGAATATTGAATATTAAGTTCAAGTCATATATACAATTATATCAAACAAATTGCTTAAAATATTAGACATTCACAAAAATAACACTCGCGCGGGCGCGCGGGTCAAAGGCTAGTATTTAGTTATAGTTGATGAAATAAAAAAAATTGTGTGGAGAAAAATTAATCAGAAAAATAAATTAATTATATAGTTGTATTTTCTGATACAAAAGGAAACACTCAAAAGTTAAATTTGAAAATTCTTATAAGGATTACTTTGAGTAATTATCCATATACATATTCTCACAAATATCATAAAACACCTACCAGTTTTTTATAGAGTGTGGTACTTACACCACGTTGCATATATAAGATTTTCCACTAAATCTACAAGAATTCACTTTTTATAGTTGAATTGAATGATGAACTTATAATATAAACCACTAAAAGACTTTTATAATTAACTGGATTTTTCACCTGCGCTACGCACATGTTTGGAATAATAATTTATTTAGTTATTTTGTAAAAAAAATTTGAAATATAATGAATTTATAAAATTAATATATTTAACTCATTTTCCTATTTATTTTATTTTTAAAATTGCACTCCTTAGATTGATTATCATTTGACTATTTTTATTTGTAAATGTTATAAAATGTGTGACTTATATGTATTTATATAGTTTATAAGTTTTTTTTTTAAATTACAAGATGTTAGGACACTGTGTTAATATTTTATAATACCCTTTGACTATCTCTTTCTATTTATACCCAAAAAGTTTCTTTACTTAAATGATATATATAGAAAATTAAATTCCTTAATACTAAAGCTATAGTTTATTTTTGAAAAATATCATATTCAGTTAGTTTATTTTTGATGTTCCTTTTGTTAATTTAGTTTTTATTAAATTATATTATTTTGAAAGATGTGATTCTTGTATAACCTATAATAAAGAAAAAATATGGATATAATTTTCTTGTTTTATTTATCTATTTATAATTTTTGCATTGAGTTAGTATATATATCAATTTAACTTTTAGATAATTTTTTTTTTGTTGGTTTATCTTTTCTGTACAGGTTTATATTTATTTTAAAATGAATACTCTCTGAAAGTTTTGAATTTCTCAAATTCTTATATTTTAGATATATATATATTATTTTATGTTGATTAATATTTTCAAATAATTAATATATATATATATATAATTAAATATTAATTTTCCATTTTTTCTAATTAGTTGCAATGGTTTTTAAATATTTAGTATAAATATAAAAATATATTATAGCATCAAAATATATATCATAGACATCTCAACTTTTAATGCTTTTTTCTTTGTCAATTTATATTTTTATGCTGAATTTCATTTTACTTTGAAATAAATATTTTATAAATATAAAAATATTTTTATAAATTTTATATATAGTTAATTTTTTATTTTCTCTTTTGTTTGATTACTTTATTCCATATTTGTTCTATTCTATTTTATTTATAAAAAATATAATTTTGGAAATACAATTTTTTGTAAACAGAAAATTAATATTGTAGTGTGTCATATTTTAATTGGTTGTTTTAAATATCCAATTTTTAATCTTAACATGTTTACCAAAAAATTCTAATTTGATCATTCTGTGTATTATGGTTATTACCACTCGGGAAAATCTAGTCGAGTTGTCTGTGTACCACATCAAACTTTCAGTCATCTAGAGTTCAACCCCCACCTCCAACGGTGAGGTTAGCGGGCTAGCTGGGCCGGCCCGTTGTGGTCCCGTAGATAAAAAAAAAAAAAAAAAAGGTTATTACCACTCTAGCAATAATGGCGTCCAAAGTAAGATCTGACATAAGCACACACGAGCGGTCACGTATATATTGTATATATGTGTCATATACAGTATTTTAAGCAACTAGTTCGCTAAGAGTGGTGACGCGAGAGGAGGGACATATTGTGACTTCTTGAAAACTACGTTGCTGACTTTCCTGAATTTCATTTTGAAGTTTTGTCCGATTGTGACATTTTTATATGGATAGACATTAATCGAAACCATAGATGGATAAACTTATACATTGTTTGAAACGATAAAAATACAAGCAACTTGGGAGACAAGTTTTCCGAATTTCTAGCAACTTGTGTTGCTAGTCCTGTTTCATTTTCAACCGTTCTTATCATACGTTCACTTCTTCATGTTAATAGTGCATATAAATCATCGGAAAATAAGGTCGTCACTTATACATAAAAACATTAATATGCTCGTAGAATGTTTAACATGTGTCTTCAATATTTTGTTCGATTTCTGTTCTAGAACAAGATTTTCTCTCCTATATTAAGCTAAATGATAAATACTTTCAGGAGCTCATTAAAGTTGAATGTTGAATGTCATCACTCTCGTCTGTATTAAAGTTTTGATAAGTTAATGCAATATGCGTTGTTCAAAAAATAAGTACTTTCATACAGAAGTTTCAATTTTAATTGCAGCTGTGCATGTCAGATAGATGGATAAATACTCTAATAAGTAATGGTTTGGAGAATCTCAATATAAAGTGAAATGGAGCGTAAATGTTAATAATTTTGTGGTTCATGTTGTCTGAGAATGTTATTATGATAAATTGATCGATAAAAACGGCACAAGGGGCGTTGGGAAAATAATTTAAGAAAAAGATCGATTAGGAAAAGAAATGGAAGAGGAAAGCAAGTAGGGACAAGGTTCAACAGCTTGTGGTTAATTAAACAGTATTTTGTTTGTTTATTCCCTTAATCTAAGGGCATCTTTATCCCAAGTTTTTTAATGGGGTTCTTGCACTGTTTGCGGGCCCCGCTGACATGTGGGGCCCGTGAACAGTGTAAGAACCGCTTCTTAAAACTCCTAAATAAGAACTGTTTTTAGAGGGTTTCTTACACTGTTCACGGGCCACACTGACACGTGGCGATCCGTAATTGGTTCGTTTTTATTTTTTATTTTTTTATTTTTTTTAATTAGAAAAAAATGAAAAATGAAAAAAAAAATAAAAAAAACAAGAACTCCATTTGGGGTTCCTGGGTTAATGATGGCCTAAGAGCATGTGCAACCATAGAGCATCATTAACCGGGTTTTTTAAAGAGAGTTCTTGCACTATTCGCGGGCCCCACTGATACGTGGGGCCCACGAACAGTGCAAGAACCATCTCCTAAAATCTCTAATTAAGAATCTGTTTTTGATGGTTTCTTATACTGTTTGTGGGTCCCGCTGACACGTGACGGTACGCGATTGGTTCATTTTTAATTTTCTTTTTTCTTTTTTTTAATCCACAAAAAAAAGTAAAGAAAATAAGAACCCCATTTGGGGTTATTAGAGATAAAAATGCTCTTAAGAACCCCTAAGGAGTTTTTATTATTATTATTATTATTTTTTAAAAAAAATTAAAAAAGAATTAATCGATGTCTGCCACGTGTCAGTGGAGGCCGCAAACAATATAAAAACCCCTTAAAAACAGTTTTTAATTAAGAATTTTAAGAGGTAATTATTAAGGATTTTGGTGGACTTCACCCGTTAAAAACCCCTTAATCTTGCTTTATTTTATACATCTGTCTATACAAATGTGTGCATAAGCCGTTATATGTCAATATGTTATGTGTTTATATTTTTGATTTTTCAATTTTTTATATTTTCGTTTTGATTTTTTCATTTTCAAAATTATATTATGGATAAAATTTGTTATTCATAAACTAAATTTTAAAACGAGTTGTTGTTTGTAATTTAATGCTTTTGGTGACACTAAGTTGGATTTATCTCCATTTCTTCAAAGGAAAATCAGATCAAAATTGGAGAAGTAGAGAATGGTAGCGTGAGGTCCAGAACAACGAAACATTTATAGGAAATTTCCAAGCAATTGCATCATGATTTTTCATGAATTATAAGGTCATCATTATCCCTAAGAAATTCAATTGGGGTTCTTAATCTTTTTTTTGCTGATTTATTTTTTTTTTAAAAACGAACCAATCGCGGATCGTCACGTATAAGTGGAGTATGCAAAGTGTAAAAAAACCTTCAAAATGATTCTACGTTTGACTCGTAAACAGTACAAAAACCTCTTTTAAAGATCTCGGATAATCATGCTCTAACTCTCGGATACATTTGAAAAAAACTTCATTATTTTGTAATTCTTGATATGTCCAATCGTTCTGCAAAAGAAAAAAAAATCTATGCAAACAGAGTGTCTCAACGACAAAATTACGTTTGTGCACATTTGATTAGTAATTATTCATCGACTATATTTTTTTTTATTATGGCTATTTTGTAGTATAACATTTTGTGGTTGCTTATTAAGTAATACTCTACTTACACATCATCTAATATATTAAAACTGAAGTACAAATAAAAAATAACTCTTGTTTTTACTTAAAATTTACAATAAATACCATTGATATTATCCTTGCATCCAAACATCTAAACATTGATTATTAACAAGAATTGTCATATATTTATACTCTACTTTTATTAACAAGAATTGTCATCTAAACATTGATTATTAACATCTAAACATTTTGTGGTTGCTTATTAAGTAATACTCTACTTACACATCATCTAATATATTAAAACTGAAGTACAAATAGGAAATAACCCTTATTTTTACTTAATATTTACAAAGAATGCCATTGATATTATCCATGTATCCAAAAATCTAAACATTGATTTTTAACAAGAAAAAAAAATCTAGGCTAAGCCCATTAACAATCTTTATAATTGGAATTGAAGATTTCATAAAAAAGTGTAAATGTATTTTCCAAATTTTTATAATAAAAACTGAATTATACATATATATATATATATCATTAAATTAGTTTTATTTTTATTCATATTCGTATAAGCTACCAACTACATTTGAACTATAAAAAAAATAATGTTAATAATTTCGATTATAATTTAAACTTATTCATTTACAATAACAAAATTATGTAACTTTCCATAACAATTTAATGACTAAAATACATACTAATATTTATTATAAATAGTTATATATACACACAAATACAATGTATTATCATTTGTACGATATATATCTAATAAGAATAACTTATGTAATTTATAAATTTTAAAAATTTAATCACTATATAATACATAGTTAGGTCTAGCAAGGATCAAATATTTGGGGTATTCTAGGATATACGGATTCGGATATGCATTCTTCGGATGCGTAAAATTATTATCCGGATCCAGATATTTGGGGTTAGGATATTCAGATTAAAAAATCTAAATACACGCGGATATCCGGACATGTATTTTTTTAATTAAAAATAAATTAAAACTAACTATTAACCATCTATTTAGTCTATTTAAAAAAAACTTAAATCATTAAAATTTTAGTATTTATATAAAAGTATATGTAATCTACATAGATAACTATAATTAAATTTTATATATTTAATATTCGGATTCGGATAACAAAAATAACACCCGCGTGGGCGCGCGGGTCAAAGGCTAAGCCCATTAACAACATTTGTCATTAAAATTGAAAATTTAATAAAAAATGTATATGTATTTATACATATATATATATATAATTAAATTAGTTTTATTTTTTATTCATATTCATATAAGGTAACCAACTATATTTGAACTATAAAAAATTTAATAATATCAATAGTTTTTGATATAATCTGAACTTATTCATTTACAATAACAAAATCGTGTAACTTTCCATAACAATTTAGTAACTAAAATATATACTAATATTTATTATAAATGGTTATATATACAAATAAATACAATGTATTATTCATTTGTACGATATATATCTAATAAGAATAATTTATGTAATTTATAAATTTAATTTTTTAAACACCATATAATACATAGACACAGTTATGTCTAGGACGGATCGAATTTCTGAGGTATATTAGGATATACGGATTCGGATATGCATTCGTCGGATTTGTAAAATTGTTATCCAGATCTTGGATATTCGGGGTTAGGATATTCAGACTAAAATCCGAATACACGCGGATTTAATTAAAACTAACTATTAATTATCTATTAGTCTATTTAAAATTATTATTTTAAAAAACTTTAAACGTATTCAAATTTAAAATTAAATTTTTAGTTATTTTATATAAAAAATATATATAATATACATAGATAACTATAATTAAATTTTAAATATTTAATATCCATCCGGATATACAGACCTAAATTTTACTATCCGAATTCGTACTTGGATCAGTCGAATCCGTAAATCATTATCAGGATCCCTGATTATCCGTTTCTTTAAGCGGATGAGATCCCAGATCGAATAACGGATATCGAATATTAAGTTTCATTCATATATAGAGTTATATCAAACAAATTGTTTAAAATTTTGACATTCATAAAAATAACACCCGCGCGGGCACGCGGGTCAAAGGCTAGTTATCATTAATATTGATTCCTTGTTTCATTTAGGTATCTGTCTTGCTATATGTAGGGTAGGTTAATGAAAGCTTCTAGGTTTGAGATCAGATGTGACGTACCATAATCATATAGAGAAGACCTAAAGTTTCCTATACGAAATATAAATTTGTTGTACCGACCATGATATACGTAGAACATACTTGTACTATTTAACAAAAGAAATAGGTTCTTTATCGATTGATGATCTCTTCCTCTACGCTTTGTTTAAATCTGTTTCTTTGGGCTCCTAATGGTTAAGGCTTTGGTTCGGAATCTCTGATATGAGTTTAGGTAACCCACCATGCCGTTGGATTTCATTTTTTCAGAAACAGTTTGCTTTGGTTATGTATGCTAGTTCAATCCAATCCCAAAAGATTTAGTGAGAGTAGTATAGCCTTCAAGCCTCAAGATGAATTAAGGTAAAGGAGTGGTTATCACCAGCTCTTTTAGATAGTGTTTCAACGCATTTTCCTTTTTTTTTTGAGGTTTGACATCAAAAGTAATCACAACTAGCATCATAGAACATCTGAAAATCAATAATAACACCTCTCTTCTACCTAAGACAAAGGTTTTCTCTGTTTCTATACCCTAGATCTACAAGTCTAGGTAGGTCTATACGACTTTTTATAGATATATAAACGTACTAGCATGTGTATATACATAGGAAATAGGATCAACAGTGGACCCATCCACTAGCCACCTCCCATACCTCAATACATTAGTACATTTTGTTGAAAATCATAAAATATTGATTGATTTATTTTGAACTGGGGAATTAATAAGTAGTAACAAACTATACGGTAATTAGATCTTGTTTTGGAGTATAAAGTGAGAGATGTACAACTTTGATAGTTATGAATTAAGATGATCATTGGAGGACAAAGAGGACAGATCTAATATGATAAAGAGAGATTAGATAAAAGATCAAAGTACAAGTGTGATGAATGAGAGAGAACACCTCTGCATGTCCCTCCCAAGGGGAAAAGAAGAGCCCTTTCTTTCTCACCTTTTTATTCTCTTTAATTCATCTTTTCCACATTGTACATGTGAGGCTTATGTCTCTTCTCGGGCCATCTTTCTTATGGGCTTCAGGTTGCTCTGTTGGGCCATCCGGTTTTAACCTGCAACAACAAGCTGGGTTAATGTCTATTTATGATATAATGCCTATATGGTTAAGGATTAATTTAAAATCCTAATCATAAGAGGGATTATATAATTCATGTAGTATAAATAGATAGCTAATTGCTTAGGCTTAGACAAGGAAAATAGAAGTTCTCTCTTGTGGTTTTGAGCACGTGATTAAGTGCAAGCTTTAATAAAATCATAATCGATTCTCTACAAGTGGTATCAGAGCACAGGCCAAACTAGATCCAAGAACGGAGATTCGAGGACAAGATTCGATAAAGCTACCAACAAGAATACTTATCTGGTGTGATAAAAGGATTTCTGTCCGTGTGACTTGAAGCTTGAAAATCACGGCACACAACATCAACCTGCAAACAAAGAAACAAAGTTTTCAGGTTAATAGAGAGATGGAAGCAACTTCAGGAAAATTTGAAGTAGAAAAGTTTGATGGGAAGGGTGATTTTGGTCTATGGAAATATAAGATGCTATGTCAACTTGAGATTGTTGGTTTAGGTTCTGTCCTTCAAGATACAATTCCTACGGATGATAAAGATAACGGACTGAAGGATACTAAACCTGATCCTAAGATGCAGGACCAAGAAAGGCGCACGAAGAACCTGATAAGCATGTGTCTATCTGATCTAATTTTACGGAAAGTCATGCATGAACCTACAGCGCTTGATATGTGGAAGGCTTTGGAAGCTGAATACCAGACAAAAACATTACCAAATCGTATCTACATGAAACAGAGATATGCAGGTTTTAGAATGGAAGAACACAAATCTATTGAAGAAAATCTGGATGTTTTTCTAAAACTTGTGGCTGACCTAGCAAGTCTGGATATTAAGATCAGTGAAGAAGATCAAGCTATTCAAATATTGACAAGCCTACCGAAACAATATGAATCCTTAGTTGATGCATTAAAATACGGCAGCGGAAAAGAGACTCTAACAGTCCGTGATGTTACAAGCTCTGCTTATTCTAAAGAAGTCGAATTAAGGGAGAAGGGACTACTTAACAGATCTAAAGGTAACTCTGAAGGTCTGTTCGTTAGCAACAACAGAGGGAGGAGTGAGATGAAAAGCGATAAGACTTGGAGAGCAAGATCAAAGAGCAAATCAAGATCACAATCAAGACCAAAATTCTCAAAAGAATGTTGGGTGTGTGGCAAGGAAGGACATTTCAAAAGACAATGTCCAGAAAGAAAAATCAAAAACCATCTACCTCGGTCAACATAGCTGAAGAAAAGGAGCAGCCATTGGTTCTAACAGCAAGTCAACAGGACACAAAAACTGAGTGGGTACTTGACTCAGGTTGTACATTCCATATCACTCCAAACAAAGATGTCTTATTTGATCTTGAAGACATAGAAGGAGGGAATGTTTTAATGGGGAACAATACTATTAGTGAGGTTAAAGGTATCGGTAAGATAAGGATCATGAATGATGATGGATCAAGCGTAATTCTCACTAATGTTCGTTACATGCCAACTATGGGCAGAAACCTTATTTCCTATGGTGCATTGGAGAAGATGGGATGTAGATACGAAGGAAAGGACTTTACGGTGCAGTTTTACAAAGACAACAAGAAGGTTATCTCTGGAAAATATTGCGATGGCTTGTATTACTTACAAGGGACAGTATTAAACGGTGAAGCTGCAGTTGCAAGGTCTGATATCAATATGACCAAGAGATGGCACTCTAGACTCGGTCATATGAGTCAAAAAGGAATGAACATCTTAGTCAAAGAGGGATATCTAACCGTGAAGGAGGTAAAAACATTGGAGTTCTGCGAGAATTGTGTTTTGGGGAAGGCACATAAGTTAAGCTTTCCTAAGGGTAAACATACATCTAAAGAAGTCCTAGAATACATTCACTCAGATTTATGGGGTTCACCTTCGGTGGTTGAAAGTCTCGGGGGCTGCTATTATTTTGTTACATTCATCGACGATTTCTCAAGGAAAGTTTGGATCTACTTCCTAAGATCAAAGGATGAAGTGTTTCACAATTTCAAGGAATGGAAAGCAAGCGTAGAAACAAAGACTGGGAAGAAGGTAAAGTGTCTTAGAACAGATAATGGGCTGGAATTTTGTAATACACAATTGGAGACCTTGTGTAAGGAGGCAGGAATTAAAAGACACAGAACATGTGTTTACACTCCACAACAAAATGGAGTATCAGAACGCATGAACCGTACCATTATGGAGAAGGTTAGATGTATGTTAACAGAAGCAGGCTTAGAGCAAAAGTTTTGGGCAGAAGCGGCTTCTACAGCAGTTTACTTAATCAACCGATCTCCTAGTACAGCTATTAATTTCAAACTACCAGAGGAGGTGTGGTCTGGAGTTAAAACAGACTTAAATCATCTAAGGAGGTTTGGATGTACAGCTTATGTTCACGTGACTCAAGCCAAAACCAGTCCAAGAGCAGTGAAAGGCGTTTTCATGGGATATCCTAAAGGAACTAAAGGCTACCGAGTCTGGTTACCAGAAGAACTAAGATGCATAGTCAGCAGGAACGTGATCTTTAACGAGGAAGAGATGTTTAAAGACATAAAAGGAACCATTAAGGAAAAGCGGAAACAAAAGAGAGTATCATTTAGTCCAGAGTTGATTCAAGGACCATCAAACACAGCTACGGACACTGAAACAGAGGATACAGTTCAAGGTGGAGTTTCTCCACTATCAAACTCAGAAAACGAATCCTCAAGTTCAGAAAGTGAAGAAGAAACCATGGTAGCTACACAGGAAAATCTAGACAACTACATTCTTGCAAGAGATAGAGTCAGAAGAGAAATTAAGAAACCCTCTAGGTTTGACGATTCTGATTGCGTGGCTTATGCTCTCGCCACAGCAGAAGAGATCAATATGGATGAACCCAAATCCTATTCTGAAGCAAGAAGGAGTAAAAACTGGAAATTTTGGAATGAAGGGATGAAGGAAGAGATGGATTCATTGGAAAAGAATAAAACTTGGAAACTTGTGAAGAAACCAGAAAATAAAAGAATTATTGGTAGCAAATGGGTTTTCAAGTTAAAGGAAGGTATTCCGGGAGTTGAGAAGCCAAGATACAAAGCAAGGCTAGTAGCTAAAGGTTTCTCACAGGTAGAAGGCATTGATTACACAGAGGTGTTTGCACCAGTGGTAAAACATGTATCTATCAGGATCATGTTGTCACTGGTCGTAAACTATAATCTGGAGTTGGAGCAATTAGATGTAAAAACAGCCTTTCTATACGGGACACTGGATGAAGAAATTTACATGTCACAACCAGAAGGATTCACTGAAGAAGGAAAGGAAGACCATGTTTGTCTTCTGTTAAAATCTCTTTATGGATTAAAACAGTCACCAAGACAATGGAATAGAAGATTTGATGAGTTTATGAAGGAACAAGGTTTTGAGAGAAGTCTCTACGACCCGTGTGTATACATGAAAGGGTCAGACCTACAGCACATGGTCTATCTATTGATCTACGTTGATGATATGTTAATAGCATCAAAGGACTCTAAAGAAATACAGAAGGTCAAAGATAGTTTGAAGAAAGAGTTCGAGATGAAGGATCTTGGAGCAGCTTCAAGAATACTTGGAATGGATATCATTAGAGACAGAAAGTGTGGAACTCTAAAGCTATCACAGGGAAAGTATTTACAAAAGGTGCTAGAAATTTTCAACATGACAGATTGTAAGGCCGTGGTTACTCCAATTGGACCACAATTTAAACTTAAGAGTCTAACACAGGAAGAAGAAGAAGTGGAGTCAAGGTACATGAATGAGGTTCCATATGCCTCAGCAGTTGGCAGCCTAATGTATGCGATGGTGGGATCTAGACCGGATTTATGTTTTGCAGTAGGCCTAATAAGTCGCTATATGGGTAAACCAGGAAGACAACATTGGGAGGCAGTCAAATGGGTGATGAAATACCTTAAAGGAGCTCTAAAATCAGACTTAACATTTACCAAGGGAGAAGGTTTTTTGGTACAAGGGTTTTGTGATGCAGACTATGCAACAGATTTAGATAGGAGAAGGTCTGTTACTGGCTATGTTTTTCAAGTTGGAGGCAACACAATAAGTTGGAGGTCAGGCCTCCAACACATCGTGGCACTATCAACAACTGAATCTGAATATATGGCACTGGCGGAAGCATTTAAAGAAGCCTTATGGCTTAAAGGTTTTATCAGTGAGTTAGGATTCAAACAAGATGATGTGAAGGTTTTCTCAGATTCACAGAGTGCTATACACTTAGCTAAAAATGGAGGATTTCATGAAAGGACTAAACATATAGATACTAGACTACACTTCATGAGAGACGTAATCGAAGTAGGAGATGTTACAGTTCACAAAATTCATACATCTATCAATCCTGCCGATTTTCTAACTAAATGCGTACCTGGAAAGAAGTTTGAAACTTGTTTAGAACTCCTTAAAGTCCAGCCGTAGGAGGTCCAGTGTGGCTGCAGGTAACAAAGCTGTCGAATTGTTTACCTCGCGGGAAAAGGTCACAAAACAAGGAATCAGTATTTCAAAATTATACTGATGTTTCGGCAGGAAAAATAAAGCTTGAAGAATATGAGATTCAGAAGATTACCTTTGAAGATAAAGGAAGAAGCGGTCTATACAAGAAACCTGCAAAACAATTATACTAGTCAAAAGTTCGTTTTGTGGGATAAACTTAAAGTCAGGTTTAAGAGTGTGTTTACTCGGTTGAATACCTGAAGGAAGAGGACGATGGTGGTGAGACGTCAACACCGCGAGCTAAAGGTTAAACACAAATCATGTTTGATATTTAGTCTTCATCAAAAAAGGGTTTATAACAGGTGTATAGAAGAATCAAAAGAGAAAGGTGTTACCTTTTGGGGTTTTATCAATCAGAAGCTTCTTATGGACATGCATGAGAGATCCGATACCTGGATAAAACAAGGGTTACAAAGATCTTTAATGGACTCATGGAAAATCAAGCTGGAACTATAATCAAGGATAGGGTTTGTTCAAAATTGTCTAAAGAAACTGACAAATAAGACCTGAGATTATCTTGGTGGAGGCGGTTAGAGCTATCGCCGGTAAAGACAAGTAACGTCGGCGGCGGATCTTGTCTTGGTCACGGAGAATCGACGAGAGGTGAGGTTCGGAGGCGAGGCAAAGAGTCGGAGAAGATCGCATGCGACACAGGCGAGGCAGCGTCGGAGGAAGACGGCGGAGACGAAGCGGTGAGCTCTCGTCAAGCTTCTGGTTTCTTTTCGCAGAGATAGAGAGAGAGAGAAGAAGTGCAAAAGACGGTGATGTCCAGAAAGATCCAAGGTGGAGAGTGTGAGGCTTATGTCTCTTCTCGGGCCATCTTTCTTATGGGCTTCAGGTTGCTCTGTTGGGCCATCCGGTTTTAACCTGCAACAACAAGCTGGGTTAATGTCTATTTATGATATAATGCCTATATGGTTAAGGATTAATTAATAATCCTAATCATAAGAGGGATTACATATTTATGTAGTATAAATAGATAGCTTATTACTTAGGTTAATATAAGAAAATAGAAGTTCTCTCTTGTGGTTTTGAGCACGTGATTAAGTGCAAGCTTTAATAAAAATCATAATCGATTCTCTACAGTACACAAGCTGTAACCCTGTCACATATTTATATAACAAACAATACAAATGATTAGTCTACGATTAATCTAACCGCATCTAGTCTACCTCTTGATGATACTCTGGCTTAGCTCAAGGCACCTACACCTTTTATATTCAAATTCTGATAATCAATAAATCTCAACATCGAGAATAATTTACTATCCTAGAGAGTAGCTGGTATACCATGGTAAAGTACACCAATATTTGAAAACTAAACATTTGTTGTAAAAAAGTTGAGCTAAACTTATGTTTTTTTTTGTTTGGTTTAATTAAAATTGAGTTTATTCCATTTTTTTCTAGTTAATTTTGATTTTATATCCCTCTTCAGCTTAAAGGCCCTCTCTCTCTATCAGCCTTCCTATATAAAATATCAAAAAAGAAGAAGAAGAAAACAAATACCATAAGTGGCATAGTCTAAGCCTATTCATTATCTATCTTTTTTTTTCCTCTTCTCTTTTTCCATTTGATTCTCCAACTCATACAAAGAGTTTTGAGATCCCAAGTTCTCAGTTATGATGGAAGGAGAAACGACCAAAGCTTAAGCAAACAGTTTCTTCTCTTCTGTCTAAAAAACAGGAGATAATGTCTTGTAATAATGGAATGTCTTTTTTCCCTTCAAATTTCATGATCCAATCCTCTTACGAAGACGATCTTCCTCATCAATCTCCTTCTCTTGCACCACTCCTTCCTTCTTGCTCCATGCCTCAAGATCTCCATGGTATATACAAACACACATACACTTTACTCACGATCTCCTCTGCTTTCTAAAACCTCTGTTATTTTGCTCAGGATTTGCTTCGTTTATAGGTAAGCAAACATTAGAAGAAGATTATTCAGATGATAGGTCTCAGATGGGAGAGAAGAAGAGGAGATTGAACATGGAGCAAGTGAAGACACTGGAGAAGACATTCGAGCTTGGAAACAAACTTGAACCAGAGAGGAAAATGCAGTTGGCTCGTGCCTTAGGGTTACATCCTAGACAGATCGCGATTTGGTTTCAGAACAGAAGAGCTCGCTGGAAAACAAAGCAGCTCGAGAAAGATTATGATACTCTTAAACGACAATTCGATGCCCTTAAAGCTGAAAACGATATTCTTCAAACTCACAATCAGAAACTCCAAACTGAGGTAATTAATCTCATAATTTTCTATAATTTTATTTAAAAATTAGAATAAACTTCAGTTGTTTTATGTATTTAATTTAATTAGCGTTAAAAGATTGAGTACTTAGTTTTTCATCGAGTATTTTAGTTTTTTTTTGAAAGTTGAATATTGTAGTTTCTTTTCTTTCTAAAATTGTGAAAGATCAAAACTTATTTGGTTGGATAATCTCATAATTTTTGTTAGTGTTATGTTATTTTTTTGTTAGCTGTGAAATATATCTTCTGAAAAATTTAACAATCAAATTTTATTTTTTGTTAAGAATTATTGGGATTAGGAGTTGCTTTCAAGTAGGGTTAATAAACTGGACATGATTAATGGCTTTTCAAACATCATTATCTCTTGTTTTCTTTCCTCTTGTGTGCAACAAAGATCTGAAAAACAATAGCTTTCTAATTCTTATCACATTATACAGTACTCTGTTTTGTCTTTCGAATCTTGATGGGTTTTGTTAAATACAGATAATGGAATTAAAAAATAAAGAACAGACCGAATCTATAAATCTGAACAAAGAAACAGAAGGGTCTTGCAGTAACAGAAGCGACAATAGCTCCGATAATCTCAGACTAGATATCTCGACGGCACCACCATCACTAGAAAGCACAATAACCGCAGGCCACCCACCGCCATCGCAAACAGTTGGTCGACACCTCTTCCTGCCGTTGCCAGCCACCACAACGACGATGCAATTCTTACAAAACTCGTCTTCAGGACAGAGTATGGTTAAAGAAGAGAATAGTATCAGTAACATGTTATGTGCAATGGGTGACCATTCTGGTTTTTGGCCATGGCTTGATCAGCAACAGTACAACTGAAATTGGTCGACCTGTTTTCTTTTTTTAATATATATTTGTTTTTTGTTTTTAATTTTGATCATAAAGAAGAACCCATGCATGGCATGTTTCAATATAGGAATCTATCATTAGCTCACTATGAAATTTGCAACCACGCCACCGAGATATTTTTTTAAAATTTCTTTCTGAGTAATGAAATGTAAAAGATGGGTAAAAATCATAAAATATATATGATCTTGGCACAACTATTTTCACGAGAATATATATGGACGAAAAAAGTACTATATATTAAACTTTTTTTTTTGGTTTTTGTCAACACATATTAAATTGTTTAGTCGTGGGTAATAGCACGATATGGTCATAGTCGTCATATTCATTATTCAGAAGTGGGAAAATAAACTATGAAAAGGACATTTTTTATGTAGCAAATTATTAAGTTTGTTTAAATCCATGGCAAAAAAAATTCTGCATATGTCATGATTCGGTCGAGAGGGTTAAAACTTAAGGCCAAGAAAATGATGGGACAAAATCTAAAGGCGTTATTCACGAGACCTTTAAAAACGTACGATATTTTAATCTGAGGGAGTGAGGGTGCAGCAGACCATCAATTTCTGAACCCTATTTTTTACTATCCTTTTCTTACATTTCAACACGTGCTTCTTTTCTTTAAAAATATCTCTGTAAATAAAAGTTCAGACCGTCTTCATTGAAAATTTCTAACATCATCTCCAATATATTTCTCTATTTTTATTTCTAAAATAAAAAAATTCTATAATAGAAATAATTTTTGCTTTAATGTATTTTTCTAAATCAGAAATCTCCAGATATATAGCAAACTATAGATGAATATTATTTTTTTCTACAAATAAAGAAAAAATAGTAATCTTTATTTTAGAGACCAAAATAGAGATAAATTGGAGTGATTTACCTTTAAATGTTATTATAGACTTGAAAATAGAGACGGATTAGAAATGCTCAAAAAAAAATTTCATAACTAAAATTTCAAAACAATTAAAAAAGATAAAAGTATTTTTGTCAACTGTCCATATGATTAAACCAATGAAATTTTCTTAAAAAGAATCTTTGAGAGAAGAATTCTCTTAAAGTTATAAGAGACTCACGCAAAACATGTGTTGTGCTTATTAATTTTTTTTTTATAAAATAAAATATAATTAGATAATAAAAATCTGAACATCTTGGTCTTTTGAGAGACGTGTGTAGTTTTCCAAGAATGCTGCACTTAAAACATTCACATCGTTTAGAGACTGTGTTAAACATCTAGTAGAAGTAATTTAGTATTTTGTTTGGAAACATGGATAGTGAGGATTGTTTGGATACATGGATAGCAGTATTAAAAATAATTTCTTTTATTTACAAACTTAGTATTTACATTTACAATAAACTAAGTATTTTATTTTTATATTTTTTTATTTACAGATTCTATTACTGCATTTAAAATAAATTTAAATTAAATAATTACAATTCCAAAGTTTATATAACCAAATCGATATTTATATATTGATAATTAAAAATTTTAGTATGTTGTTTCATTTCAAAATAAATTAACAAAAAAAAAGTTAATATATGAATAATACAATTACATCAAATTGCATCAAGTTATACATTTTTAATATAATATTATGTACAAATAATTTTTTTTATCAACATTTATATTATAATATAATATTATACTCTATATGTAAATTACAAAACATAAAAAATATGCAAAGAATTTTTTTATAAAAGCAGCGATTTATCAGTTTACGTTGAATACAAGTTAAATCAAACACCCGCGCAGTTGAATACAAGTTATGGGTACTATCAGTTTACGTTGAATACAAGTTGAATACAAGTTATGTTGAATACAGTTGAATACAAGCAGCGATTTATCAGTTTACGTTGAATACAAGTTGAATACAAGTTATGGGTACTATCTTATTAAAACTGTAGTACCCATAAAACTTCACCCTTATTTTTTCTTCTTATTTACCATTCTGTGTCATTTAATAATTTAAAAAAAAAATTATTTACGGGCTGACTTAATAATTTTTTATCTAACCGAAGAAATTCAAAAGCAACCATACTATTAACAAGATAGATCCAAAAATCTAGCCCTTACGTTAACAATATTTTTTATTTCCAAATTACAACCCACAAAATAAAAAAAAATCCATCAATCAATTGAAACTAAAATCTAGAGATTTTCATATATGAACAAAACGTAATAAATTGCTAAAATTGAGATATTCACTTATTCTTATATTTTAAATCATATATTTTCTGTGTTAGACAACCATATTAATTTGTTAGTTATACATTTTTCTTATTTCAACAAAAATCTAAAATAAAAAATAGTATTTATATGAAATAATTGAATATTACATAAATTTTATTTTCTAATAGATCAAACAATAATAAAATATGAACAATTTCAAACATATAAAACACATATAAAACCAAACACAATTATATATGTTATATATTACAATTTACTATAACACTCATGCGGGTGTTAGTCATGGTCATCTAAGTACCCATCGACTACCATTCGGTCTTTCTGAATATTGGGTTCAAAATGGTTTTACATGAATATACGAACGGTGTCGAGTATGATCATTCAAGGTCCAGGTAAGTTTGTAGGAACCTAAAAATATTTTAAAACTGTTGGTTTACAAATATTATTCAATAATTTTAAAAATAAAAATCAAAATAAAAATCAACATCCGCGCTTTGTAAGCGCGGATCAAAATCTAGTTAAATATTATAAGAGATATCAGCGTTGGG